>JAPMOQ010019132.1:3953354-4073239 GCA_026543055.1 Argiope trifasciata
ATCATATTATCTATGATATATCATATTATCTATGATATATCATATTATCTGTATTACATTTGCAATGCGCAATAACGTTAGATAAATTTATCTCCTACAAGACGCTCAATAAATTCAAAAAATGAAATTGACTGAGTATATTTGATGGCACTACGTGAGTGTGAACTGAATTCAATAATTTTTTTTCTTCGAATCGCAATTGTTAAATGTCAACTTAACAAAGAAACTTTGTTAAGTTGACTTTGTGTCAACTTTGCTTTAAGAAATGTTTTGTCTTTAACTAGCAAACTCAAATACTTGAATACGGAATAAATTGTTCTAAAATCCTTTTAAAGACAAAGACGAAATCTCACATTGTTCTACATTCATTTGCAATTTCTCAAGATTTTGTGATTTTCAATATTGGAAAAAGAATTAGTCAGAAATTTTATTTTGAGACAGAATTTTAAAATAATTGTATCAGTATGAGTAAAAGAGTCACAACATTTTACTATTAAGAGGAAAATGTACTATTATCATACATTTTAATATTTAGAGTACTTCACTATTTTAATTATGTAATAAAGAACTATTAATTATAGAAAAATGAAACTGCTTTTATTTAATTATTGTGGTGATTCATTTGAATGGAATTCTGAGTTTAAAAAAATACAGTATAACTTATTGCAAATTGTTTAAGTACACATCTTTTAATATATAATATACTATTGACTATATAAAAAAAGCAATTTCAAATGTTTTGATAGAAACTTGGAAGCAAAATTCTAGTTTGTGTATAAATTTTCGATAAACATTTTTTATCGGTACTTTTTTTCAGTAACCTTTCCGTTTTTTGCACACACATTTTTTCGTTAAGGTCAGCATTGGACGTTTAAAAAATTTCTTTTGTATTTCCGATTACACTTTTTTCCCATTCTTTTTTATTAGAATCATGCTTGAGCATTTATCATTTTTTGTAGAGATCTGGAACGAAAAATGGGGACAATAGACTAGAATGAAATTCTGAAAATATCAGCTGTATATTTAAAGTAAATTATTTGTACAGAAAAAAATAAAGGTGACTTTCTACACAGTATAAAGGGTTATAAAAACGGGGCACCATAAAATTTCGGTCTAAATTCCTCATATTTTTGCTTTACGAATAAAGTCAAGATATAAATCATGTGCTTGCATTTTGCTACTTAATTGTAAGTTCATGTTGTTAAAATAGCTGTTGAGCTGACAATAAAGTATTTATTTAGAAATTAAAAGAAACATTTAAACTTTTAAAAACCAGGAATTTGCTCATAATATAATTTATTCATTTACACCAATAAAAGGCACATAATTCAAAAAGCAAAAATTATCATTTTTATAAAAATAATCAAAAGATAACATGAAATGAAATGCTGTTACATTTTTTTAGTACTAACATTCTTTTACCAAAAGAAAACCTTTCCTTTACTACATTTACCAAAAGAAAACTTGTCTTGATACTTTTTCATAATTTTGTTCAGTAGAGATATACTAACGTTTTGTTTCGAAGAAACGAGAGCCGTTTCAGAAAGGATCGGCTGTCAGACGAAGGGGAAGACACCCTAAGACCGAACTACCACTGAATTCCAGAATGCTTCACCGCTTTTTGTTTTAATGTACGTTACTCCTGTATTTAACTTGTTCTAGGTATGTGGATCATCTTTGTATGATCGGGCTGGTATCATCCTATTCCCGTCCTGAAGTCGAAACTATAGCTCCAGTCCACCGCAGCCTCTTTGTCATTGCCTTTATTGTTAAATTTAGAATGTACACTATTTGTCCGCGTTTTATTTAATTACTAGAACTCTAAACGAAATAAATTGCAATTCAGCTTAAATATTACTTTCTGTACTATACCAGCCATTTCAATGACAGGCTTTAGGATTCCCGATTCATATTTTATGAGAAAATATTCATGTCGTTACACATAGTCAATATTATTTTACTCTAATGAAATATTAAACAAAAACTTTTTTCATTTAACTTTATGCACAAACTAATTAGTAAAAATTGTTCCGAAACGAATTTTTACACAAAATTGCTTGGATTTGTCAATGTAAAACAAAGTTAATACAAATTTCCTTTGACGATATTTGCTCTCGATCTTTTTCGTCAATGGTCTCTATAAAAATACCCAGAACTCTCCCATAAAAAAAAAAAAGAGTTGCCCTCCATCATGCATTATTTTTACTATCAAGTGAGTATCTTCTACAAATTTGTATAATCGCCTTCAGTGATGAACCACTTTCAGACTGTTGTATGTGAGCATTTTTTTCAGTTTTATCTTCTACCAGTTAACCAATGAATGTCTGAATCGCCTATCAGTGCTTCTGGGAAATAGGATATTTAAATATCTATTTCGTATATCATGCCTCTTATTATGGATTCAGAGCATATTTAAACTTCTTTATAGCTAAAGTTATTTTTTGATTTTGTCGAGCATCTCTAAACTACAATGAATGTATTCAGAATTGATGGTTGTAATATATGTAAAATTTGGTGCCAAATGGCCTGATTATTAGAAATAAGACATGTTGCTTTATCAAATGCCTTATTCCGTGTTAATTTTCAGAAATTTCATTTTCGATTAAAAGAAACTCCAAAAATATGGGAGCAGAACTTGAATTACCACATAAAAAGACTAAATGATATAGACTCTATTAAGCATTATGACGGAATAGGAACATAAACTATCTCAGACTGAAAAATTGCAACTTGCGAAATTTATTACACATGTATTATTTCTGAAGTATAAGGGATTTAGTCTAGAAGGATTAAGTCAATCTATAAGTAATTTGGCATCGAATGGCTTAAATTTTAGGGAAGAACGTTGTTTTATCAGACACAGAAAACTGAGTAAAAATTTTAGAATTCCTAAAGTATGGAAGAATAATTAGAGGAATAGTTAATATAAATTATTTTACAATTTTAATTACATTCTATTTATGAATTATAACTCATCAATGGCTCATAAAATATTTTATAAGGTAGAATGGAAAAGTAGTAGTCATGTACAGTAGTTATAAAGTAGTTGGAATATGCGAAATTTGTTACTAGTGTTTAGTTTTATGATGAATTCAAGGAGCTTCTTATTTTTGTAAGTTTCTTATTTTTTAGATACTGAATATTCGAGTCCTACCAAAGCTTCAAGATACATTTAAAATTGTTTAAAAATAAGATTCGTTGTTTTGTGAAATAATGGATTGCAAATTGGGAGTAATTTCTTCTTTACTTAATATTTAATACAGATCACGAAATATTTTATTCGAAATTATAGTAGAATTTAATGCTCATTAAAAAGAAACGGGACTACCATAGCAGCTCTTTTTGTCTTTTATATAATAGTTTAAATAAATTAAACTACGTTTGTTATAAGTACTAAACTATAAAACTACTATACAAATAATCAATTCTAATCTCGCTTTAAAGAAAAATTTAACAAAGAAAATATTTCTTATATGCAAATTATTGAAGCTTTCATCCTAAAAAAATGCTGAGTTATTCCTATCTATTGTGCTTCTTTGCCTAATTTTTTTTGTTCTTTGCACATTAGATGTAATTAGTGGAAATTTACTGAGAAGCTGAATTGAAAAGGACCAACCTTCTACCCACATCTAAGAGCGAACTAAAAATGAATTTCAGAAGAAACTTAGCAGTAATTATACTCAACAAAGGTTCTGTTCTGCTTTATTTTTTATGTTTAAAATGAATGAGAAGAAGAGTATGCAGCAATAAAAAGAGGTAACGTGTTTCGTAATTAATGTTTACTATAGCAAAAATGGGTCTATTTTTTAGAAAGTTTGAAGATGTTCCAAGCGAGATGAAATTATGCATGCCAATTTTTTTCAATCAAGCATTGTTGTTTTTTCTTGTTTTTATGAATTCAATAAAGGGTGGTGCAGAACTTTCCCACAGCTTCGTATCGATCGAATTCATAATTTGTTTATAATTCGTTCTGTTGTTTTTTCTCGTATCTTTTCTGTTTATGAGTTTTATTGAACTTTGGTTTAGCTTTGACGTTTATAACGAACGGGCTCGGAAAAAAATGTATATTTCCCATCCGTTTACGATTAATGAATCGAGTGAAAAATTAAATCCTCAAGAAGAAAACCTTTATCTAAAGTACGCTTCGATACCATGCAGCCATTTAGGATGAGACGAATAATTTATCTTAAAAAATCTCCCCAGAAACCTTGTTTACTTTGACTTTTCCGAGCGCAACTCTTTCATCGAACTCTAGCCCCCCCCCCCCACGCACCCCTAACCGAGTCCGAAGGGTTTTCTGTAAGGGAGGGGAGGGAGGCTGGGGGACGAAACTAAATTGATTATGCGAATGGAACCGGAAAATAACAGTTGTTCCATTCGTGTATTTTTGATAGAATAACCGAAGTCAAACATGCCTTTCAAAAGTTGAAAAAAAAAAAAAATGGTGAGGCTACAAAAAAATATTAGGAGAAGTAAAGCAAACAAATACAACACGCTTACTTGGAATAAGTGATGTCCATCATATTCTTTACTAGAAAACAAATAAAATATATTTTCATCGATATGCGTTTATTTTTTTTTTTTTTTTTTGCGAATCGGGACGGCAGCAAACCTCTCACAATCACTCAAAAGAATCTGCATAGTTTTCCCAGTCCCATTACGGAAAGAAAGAATGCATATAATAATGCATTCACTTCGCGAAACACAAAGATATTGAATAATTTAATCGCATTTTACGTTTACTGGGAAAAAATGTCATTTCAAATTCACAAGCCAGAACAATTGATTAAAACTGAAATGGCATTTCCCGATATTCTCTTCGCCCAAAATGGGAGAGTTCCAATACGTAGAATGGAATTCCCGTTGTGCTGGTTCTCCCTACCCCCCCTTTTTTTATACATTTCAGGAAAATCCGCCGATACTTCTTCACTAAATTTTTTTTACTTCCTTTTTATCATTTATATATATCTCTTCCCCCCCCCTCCCATCCACTTCCGACAAGATACAAGGGATACAAATTACGTTCGTAAAGTGTTTCCGAAACCTCAAGCCATTCTTCCATAGATACCAAGAAAATGTAGCATATAAAACGGAGACAAACAGATGCTAAAGTTCCCCCACGATGAGGGGACGTAGAATAAAACGATAGAAAAATAAAACGCACAGAAAAAAGCGTTGAGGCCCCCCCTTTTTCTGAGCGTTTGACAGGAAATAAGCGTATAAGTACCAGTGCACGAAAACACAAGAGAACGCTAAGATTATCCTTGCTCGAAATTTTGTTCCAGGTGATTTATTGTGTCATTTCCCAGACAGTGCACAGCAGTAATCATTCTTCCCCCCCTTTCTATTTCTTCCATTTTTTTTATAGGGGATGAAAATGTGAACACGAAATGTACATGCGTTTTGAACCATCTGCCATGCGTTTTGAACCATCTGCCCAAGTCCCAAGTTACTATTGTTTTCGAATCACTCAGTTTTCCTGCGAAGGAGATGGAGGAAGAAAAATGGTCAATGTGACAGATTCAATACTCACCATTTGCGACTAGCGCTATTAGTGATATTAAATGTCTCTTTATTTATGTGCTTTCGATACTTCGGTTATGTGAGAGTTTTCGTATTTGCAGCGACAATTGGCAGATGTTTTGGAAAAATTCCGTGACAGAAAACAACACTCGGATCCGCCATCATTCTCGCATTCGTATCCTATTTGAGCAATATTTGGAAGCGAGAGTATCAGAGTTCCTATTCCTATTCTTGCGTGTTGGAATTTGAAAGCGGAAAATGATCCATTACTCTAACACTTCCTGGGGCTTTAGTAGCTAATAGCGAATCTAGTGACCCTTTTTTTCATTTTGAATTTCTTGTTTTCTTTTTCCCTAGCAGACGGTCTCATGAAAGGAAAAAGATTGAAAGTAGAGGATGAAATACTTTTGGAGAATTAAATGTCAGCGTATTTGAATTTATTTGTGTGAGATAAGCAACGATTTACAACATAAAAAAAGAAAATATGTTTTCGCCTCAATAACCTTAAATTTTAGTAATTCATTTTTTGAGAAATATAATCAATTAATTTTCTTATTGCAATGTTTAAAGTTTCCTCTCCTGTTCCTTTTAGTTCAATGGGATGTCTATAAAATAATAATACATATAAAAAATTCATACTTCACTGAAAAACACCATAAAACAAATAAATACAATTGCAATTAAACAGATAGACATCATAGAAATAACTTTTTTGATTGACAAACCAAGATTTCTCAGATTGTCTTGATAAAAATTACATGAAATACGTTTTAACTGTTTAGTAATAAATAATTTTGAATAAAAAAAATGCTGACTTTAAAAAATTCATTTATCACTCAATTTATGTCATTTTATTGATGTCTAATAATCTTCAGTAATAACGAGGCAATAAATGAAAGTTAAAATAAATACGTATGTCTTGCATGATATCGAACATTTCGAATACATTGTATCTAAAACAGACTGTTTAATCAATGATTAAACTTCATCTAATTCGTAAATGAGTTATTACTTTATAATATTTTTATTTTTTCTTGCCTTTTTTTAATCCTATGAAAGAAACTTGGAAGATTGTTATTTCTTGGCAAGTAACTTCCCAAAACAAGCAATAAGACTTATTTACTTCGTACCTTTTTCTTATCCAGCTCATAATCTTATAGCTTGTATGCTGTCTCAGTGCTTCAATTCTGTCATTCCTTAACTTTGTTAAATCTGTAGAGTTCTAGACATGAACTCTATAAATTCAATAAAAGTTAGGATTCATTCATTGCTGAATATTATTATAAAGAAGGAATAAAGTACATTTTAGATGTAGAATAATTTCTACTTGCGAATTTCATAATCACCCGCAATAACTTTTTATACATAGCTACTAATTATAAAGCTTGAAATGTCATCTCAAATTTTACATTCTTACGTTGTGAAAATACTTGGACCGCAAGCAGTTGTAACTTGCTTACTGAAAGCAAAACTCTTTTTTGGTATTCATACTCACAAATCCACTATGATATACATAAATATTTAACCGCTGCCAATGAAGTAAATTGTCGACAATAATGGGAGGGTTTCTAAAGACCCCAATTTTCGATAAGCTGATAACATTCTTACCTTTTCAGCAACAATGGATTCAGTTAGAAGAACAATATTTAAATTAGAATAAAGCTTGATATTTAGTACTTGTAAAAACTTGCCTTTTCATTCTCAAGTTTTTAGAATACGCGTACATTTAAAAAAAACAGTGGAACAATTTGATCTTGGAATAACAGTATCAAGATTTTTTATGTTGATAAAATGACACCATCTTGATATGAATTTTTGAAAATTGTACATTAGTAACGTGAAAGTACGAAGATATCCTTTAATAAAAATACATTGGATATATATTTTGTTAAAAACATATTTCTATTTATCAGAATCATTAAACTATATCATAAAATCGAACATTTGTTTAAAGATTTTGTTATACTACTCTATAACGAAGAGTTTATTCACTACATAACTCTACAACGAAGAATTTATTCTTTATATAACTAACTCTTCGTATAATCTGTAAAGTGAACAGAAATTTTGATCTCGTTACTACTTTTGTTATGCCTTTTAAAAGCATTGCCTCGCATACAAAGTACCTTACATTAAAAATTCGATATCTTTCTTACACAAGCTATTAATTCTTCGAAAAGAAATAAGAGGCAGAAACTACACTAACTACTTAAATATACTTCATAATTACAAATATTTTTTATTCCTGATTAATCAATTACATCCAGATTATAAAATTGCACTTCTGTTAATTAAAATTATCCATTCATTATTCATTGGTTTCTAGATCATGATGCCACCCAGCCTAAATTAAACGCAGAAATGTATATAAAAGCAAATTATTTCGGAGATGCCAAATGGCATCGCAAGCGTGGAATAAATTACAATGACAATGCTAGTTTAAATAAATGACAGTGAAACTTTTTTCTAAAAACCTCGGTTAAATGCAATTTATAAATAAAGTCAAGACAAAATTTTATTTAGAAGAATACAATGTGTATAAAGAAAGCATCTACTTACATGCTTTGGAATATGCATGGGTCTAGGAATCATTGATTTACATGTATAAAGAGATTGGGGAATTGTATAGTCTTTATAGAGATGTAAGTAGATCAATGCGAATATGAGACTATAATTAACGTATATAAATATAAAACCACAAATAATTGATGTATTGTTTGTAACATTGGATGTTGCTAAAAAGGATTTCTTTAGAGTGATTTTCTTGAATTGATCAACATGTTGAAGGAGTTAATATATATTTCAGTATTAAATGGCTTCATCCGTTTCGTTGGAGTTCCTTTAACTTATAAACATTTTATACATTTTAGGAAAATTGATTTTGAAGACGCCAATATGTATTTTAGTATTAATTGATGATTTCGTCCGTTTCGTTGGCTTTCATTTGTAAAAGTACTTTATACAATTTGGGAAAATAGTTTTTAGTTAAATTAATACCAAATACTTTTTTTGAACGAAACTCTTGCTTAATGGTATTTTTGATAACAAATTTGCGAAATAGATTGATGTGAAAGAAAAAAAAATGCATTATGTATTTTTTAACAAATTGGAGCCAAGTGTTGGTGATTCCAGAGAGTTAAATGTAAATACTACATGGTCTGTTATGTAATTAGGAACTAATTCCAATAAAATTTTTGGATGCAATTATTTTCGTAAAGCATTGGAGGAAAAACTCAAATGTTGCTTTTATTCAAAATTAACTTTTTGCTCTCGGATGGTGCATAATTTTGACGTTTTATTTATTTACTTTACAATTTTCCCGACAATTACGCCGACAAATTGATAGAGATATATAGATTGATTTTTCAAAGAAATTCAACCTAAAACAACTATGTATATTTATTTCTTGGAGCAATAAACAAATCTTTGCATTAGGTGAATAATTTTGCATCTAATTACTTTTCAGAATGCAGAGGGGGATTATTGCATTGTAGCTAGTTTTTTTTTGTAATTTGTAAATTTAGTATGTTATTTAAAACTGAATGGAACACTCAAACGTAGCTTAGAATAAAGAAATTAAAATCCTAAAAAATGGTACAAGACTTCGAAATATATTACTGCCTCTGTATATATATATAAAAGTTTTTCTTTATATATTAACCTGTAGTATACAATTGTATATTTACCCTTGTATATAACTTCAAATGTGCTCTGTGAACGATGCTATTTTGAAAGCCATAAGAAATATTTAACCTTATAAAATTCAAAATTTTTCAAATCTAAATTCGTGCAGATCTATATAACTAGCAAGCAATCTAGAAATGTTTTTCAAAAAGCGTTTCGAAGTTAATCAATTATACAAATTATGCATCGAAATTACTAATATTTTAATTAATAATTCTTTACTAAAATGTTTTCTTCATGCCACAACTGTAATGGATTTCGCAAATAATTTTGTCAATCAACTATTAAATCATTCGAATTTAATTTTAAAAAATACAAAAATGAAAATGATGGAAATACTGAAGTATTGCCCAGTGTCAAGATTACATTGAAAATGAATCCTTAAATTTTGATCATTTTGAATAGCACAACAAAAAATATGTTTACTTGATTGCTATTCTCTAATAACAATTATTGATTAGAAATGTGTTTTCTTGAAGGTACAACATGAAATACACTTTTTAGGAAAAATATACAAATATTTAAAAATAAACGCTCAACGTTTTGAGGTTTCTTATTGCATTTGCTTTAAGAATTAAAGAAAGCTAAATTAACAGCAAAGAAATCAAAATCTTTATTAAAGACTAGACGCTCTGACGCTTTCGTAATCTCCTTTTAACTTATGATTTCGCCATTTAATGTGACAATCTGTTGCACTGTTAACAGGAATCTAACTTCCCGTGATTCTTTTTCCTAGGAGAATAGCTAATCACTGAAAAGCAAGAACTTCCAAGCGATCTGCATGTGTGCAGTCTTTATGGTAGCTAGAACTCATAAAAACCGCGTATTTTTCAAGGTTTAAACTCGCTGGGCTATTAACCCAAACTTTACTCATTTAGAGATGAAGAAAAAAAGATCTTACACATTTCAAATGATCCTATTTAGTGAAACGCCGTTAGCAACATTGGGATCAATTTTCCTCAGTGATTTAAATGTACTTTTTCCTGTAAACTTCTAAATAAAGTTCTTGGTCTTTTCTGTTTCGCAAAAGCAAATATTATTTTTGCAGTTGCATTAAATATCGAGTTTTTCTCGATACGATTTTCCGTTTTAGGTTTTCTTTAAACAAAATAATAATGCCCAATTAATTTTCTCTCTATTTCTTAAAGCCTTAATGGCAATAATGCATTTTTGCAGAAACTTTTCTGCATTTGCTTATATATGATTTAATGAAACAAAAAAAAATTGGGAAACATTTAGTTAAACTTTTCGCCACGTTGTTTAAATGTTTGAGAATGAATAACATTAAAAATTAAGTGTACGGAACTTTTAAGTTTGTTCCATTTGTTTGGCATAAAACTTGAATTAATTTTTTATAATGAGTATTGTATCAAAATAATTTTTTCTGAGTATGGTTTCATAAGTTTTTTTTTTGCATTTTTTGTGGTCTTTTTGAGAGAGGTGAATGCAAATGTCTTTTGAAGTTTCTTTTATTTCTTGTATGGTTATTGAAAAATATATCAGGAAGAAATGGAAAAATATGACATTCATTTTTAAATGAAAAAGTTAAATGAAATCATCAGTCACATTATACCTCCCTTTATTTTCTGCCAGGAAACTCAGCTAAATTTTCACCTTGGCTACGACTGTTACAGTATTTTGTAGATCTATATCCAATAACTAAGAAGAGTGCTTACAGCATTGACACTAAAGCTGTGAAGATAACTTTGGAACACATTCTATTTTTATTCAACTATTTTTTTCTGCTTTTCTAGAAACTGAACAGGCTGAACTTTTTTCGAAACTTGTAATTTTCCCATAATATGGCACAACCACGTTATGTCTGTTTATATTTTGTAATTTAGCTATGGAAAACATGAGAAAACTAACAGCCTACGGGGAAAAAAGTAATGCTTTAATGTTTGAATTTAAGCGACTAAGAATGGAATTTGAAAAGTTGAATAAATTGAATTTATTACCATGACTATACTATGTTACTGTATGATTTATTAAATCAGTTATAATAGGGAAATGACATTGAAATTATTAGTTATTAACTTAAGTATGGTTAGTAGTAACAAAACTAATATTTTACAAGAAGTATAAAAAGTAAGAGCATTCTCTGTTTTATGTCATTATTCTAATGTTTAGCTAAAATCTGTCGAAAAAATTACAATTTTCAATTTGTAAAAGTAGAAAACCGAAGCTTATTGCATTATTTACAAGAAATCCAAGAATATTTAATATAATTGTCAAATTAAAATGATGTATCAAAGAGTTAACATCATTAATATAAAATTATCAGGACAATTTGAATATATTTATTTCGAATATTATAAATTTATTCTCTGGAATTTAATTATACTTAAACTTCTCTATAAAGAAGAGAAAACGATACATTTGTAAAGATGCATAGACCTTATATAGATATGAAAAATGAAAAGAATTTTCCTTTATGCATTACTAGTGTCTTTGTGAATAAAAGTTTTATTAGGAGGAAAAATGCCGGATTTCTGACTAGGCAGCTGCCTAAGGTCATTGGGTTGAGGGAGGAGTAGAAGATGATAACCAATTAAAAATTAACATTAAAATTCTTACCAATAAATGAATTTATAAAAGATACATGACTTATGAATTATAAAATATAAGGTCTAAAAAGCGTGTTTGCAATGAATTATAAAAATTATTATTAAATAAATAAAAGTGTAATTAATTAGTTCTTTGTAGTATATTGGAATATCATTTATCAATTTATTCCTATATTCGAAAAGTCGGGCTCTGTAAAATAATTTTTAATGTTACATTTGTTAAGTTTATTTTATCTTCATCTACCATAATAATTAAATGTCCGAATTTATCAGCAAGAAAGTTATTAAAAATCCTAATTAGTTTTTCATAACGGATAGTATTTTTGTCTTTTTTCATGTGTACATATATTAACCCTTATATAATATATAACTATATTAATCTGAAACCCCATATATAACTATGAGTAAAATTATACGCGTCTATGACAATAAACGAAAAAAAAAAGACAAAAATGGCATAGAAATATATTTAAAGGGATATAGAAATATAAAATTACTGGTGGATGCCTGTGCATGTATTGGGGACCACCTCCGTTCATAATAATTTTAAAATCGTCTATTGACGATCACTGGACCAGAAAACACATTCGTAAAATCGCTTCTTGACGGCATTCGTAATTTAAAGGTTAGAAAAAAAAATTTTTTTTAGACAAAGCTATTAGAAACGGTAATATTGATCCAATTTAAAATGTATTGAAATAAAAACTAATTTATTTGTTAAATGAAATGATTTTATTATGTAGGCTGAATTTGTTCCTAAAACACCTATATCTTTTTCTAAAGATAGATATTTCTAATACGGTGTATGTAATTGAAAATTTGCAGATATTAATAATAAGAGATATATTCAATACATACAATGAAGGACCCTATTTGTATATTCCCACTGGTGTGTTGTGGGGTGGGGTGGGGTGTGCCAGCTCAGTATCCTCTTCATCATCAGACCGCGGTTCAAAATTACGTCCAATCCAAAATAGCCCTAGTGTTGCTTTACAATGGGACGTTAATATAACTAAACCAAACCGTCCTATTTGTATATATTTCAGTACATAGGCTCATTGCGTACGAAACCCATAATAAGAATGCAATGCTAAATAAAATATTTTCTTATCAGAATGTTTTCTAAGGGTGGCTGTTATTGTTGTAATTATAATTTTTTTTTGCAAAGCGTGCCAAAATTGATGAAGTAGAAAATTGAGTGATTACCTATTGAATTTACCTGCTTTTCGTGTGATTATTAAAATGCGGGTCTTTGAGTATGATTGTATCAAAGGTGATAATAAAAGAAAATTATAAGACTTTCATTTATAATATTTTCAAAAGATATTATATGAAAATTATGATTGCATTTAGTTTTGTATTTTTAACAAAATTCCGACGCACATCAAGTGCAGTTCCATTCATTGCACTTGAAGCTAAAATCGAATAAGCCTTTATCATTTTGTAAAGGTTTAGATGATCCCTAGTTTTGCTGTATCAGATACATGTTGTTATTGAGATGTGCTTTTACCTGATACTACCGATAATCAATCCATTTCAATGTAGTTCTTATCAGAAACTACCAAAAAATATGTATTAGCTAATTATCTCTGCCTAAATTGCTCGCTGCTTAAAGCTTTGATTGGTATTTTGGTTTCGCACTTTGTATTATTTATAGCATTATTAAAAATTATAACTTTTATAAAACTTAAAATAACCTATAACAATTCAGTTTTAATGTGCGTTTTGTTTTTTTAAATATTGTTATTTTTTATATTTATATTCATAATGAATTTTTAAAAAAAATCATTATTTTCTAAAATCTCTTTTGGTTTCAGGGTTTAATTTTTGTTTTCATTTCATTTTATTTTAGTATTTGAGTTACTTATTTGCTTAGAATTTTAAAAAAATGCTTTGAATGCAAAATATATTTATTTATTCATAGAGAATTCCTTAATCTCATGTATTTATAAATAACATAAGGAAAATTAAAAAATGCATTAAAATATTTATACTTCTGGTATTAGTAAGAAATAATATACATAGGATAGGTAGCTAAAACACATAATAAATGCTAAAAGCGTCACTGATGTAGAGCAGTGAACTAGAATTGGGTGACACTGCATCGATTCTGATATAAAATATCGGATAGATATAGTATCACCCTACTGAAAAGAACAGAATCGAGGAGATTACCCATCGGTATTACCCTCGAAATTAGTTATCGAGTTCGATAACTAATACCGAGTACCCGATATCGGGTATTCGGTATTTGGTCTCTATCAGTTTAGCATATCTGATACAAAGTATCCTTTTGATATGTTAGGATTCAGTTCTAATGTGAGATTAAATTCTCATTTAAACGCTTCATATTATTTCTTAAATTAAAAAAAAAATGTGTCAGTTGCTTATTCAATTTCATTAAAACCAAAGAGGAGTATTTTTAGGGGTATTTTTCTTACCCAAACAAACATTATGGCAATTGATAATATTAATTAATATTTGCAACTTATTAAAGTTATAAATTTATATAAAGTTCTCGAATAATTTTTAAACGGTTTTGAAGGAAAAGTTTGATTCTTTCTACTCTATCTACAGCCAGAAATAATCTGTCGCTCAACCGATTCTAGATAAATAGATAAGGAAAATTTTGTTATACATCAAACATGAAGGTTTTAACTTAATTCCAAATGTTACAACCACTTGTGAAGGAATACATAAAATTTTTCACAAAATTGGAAGAAATATCGTTCTAAAGGATATGATAAAGAAAACTATCTGAATAGTGCGGTGGGAGAATAATTAGGCGTTATTTAAGTAAGACAATTCATTGATTAACTTAAATTATAGTCAAATTGATTGACGAATTTGTAATATTTTTCTTCGAACCTTCCTAATGTGTTTGCCAACCTGAAGCAGCTAAATTAATCGAAAATGACCCTATTTCTATCCATGTGAAGCCTGAAATTTCTTAATGATAATTTGAAATATTTCATCAAATTATTCTTTCGAATGAAAGTCCTCAAACTTGTAACCATTGTGAAGCCAAAATTTACCTTCTCGTATACGAATCATTGAGGAAATATTTTAATCATTAAAAAAAAAAAAAAATCGAGCGCGAGAGTTTGAAGAATTTCCACGCTTCATACTTTCTGAATCTGAAAAATACATTCATGGGATTTTATGTCTGTCTGTGAAAACGATATCTCGATAACTCTTTGAGATAGGCGGTTGAAATTTTATATATAAAATTGCAACAAATAGAATTCTATCAGTTTTTGAACGAAATCAATTTGAAAGAGGTTTGTCTCTATAGCTGTACGATTAAAGTGAACTTGCTGAACGCAAAACACGAAGAGCTTGGTAGATAAAATTTGGTACACATGTTTAGCTTCTAAAACATAGATACTTATCAAATTTTGAACCAAGTTTTTCAAGCGGTTGACTGTCTGCCGGTCAGTTCTTTCGCAGGAATTTAAACATAAACTTAATAATGTTAATCAATGAAATTCGGTAAGTTATTTTGTAACTATAACAGCAAGTTTGCGTCAAATTCTGTTGTAAATTGATCTGCAAAAAGAGATTTAAAATGCATACTCTCGTGATAGATTCAGTAAAAGAAGATTGACTAGATTCAAGATCTACATTCGTAATTGTGGTTCGCTAGTTCAATGCAAGTTATTCGCAATCTTTACCAAGATCCCCTATTTTTTGCGGTGGAAGGGATATAAGATCATTATTGGAAAATATACTAGAAAGTTTCGGGGATTAAACTCCAGTTGGTCAGAAGCTGTGATCTTATATATAAAGACATACTTCATATTTGGAATACTGTGTCTTTGCATACATGAACATAACCCGTTCTTTGGAGAGAGGTTTTATTGATTCAAAAAGAAATTTTCAGAAGGGAAAAAAAGTTTATTATTAAATGTAATGGTGCAAAAAATGTTTCAAATACGTGGCTTGAAGATTTTAGTCCAGATCACATTTTTGCAAATTGTTGAAAGATACATATACATGCAAAATCTTGCTGAGATCGTTATTTTGGATACCTATGCTTTGGAACATCCTTGTTTTCTTCTTAGAGTGTTAATGGCTCATAGAAATAGAACAAATTTTTAATAATAAAGTATTTAATTAAAAATAAATTAAATTAATTGAAATTAATTGAAGATTTTAAAGCTATATGTTGAAGAATACATAATTTAACGAAAGATATATTTATATGTGATTTATATAAATAAATGTTCTTTTTTTTAAAGTATATACAAAAAATTATATATAAGATTTATATAAATATTCTCTAGCAAAAGTTTCTTATAATTCTTTGACCTTAAGCTATTCTATTGGCCTGTGGAAATAATGTGTCAAAAACTCCACTCAATTTCACTCTTTCCATTATAATAGTATTGCAGATATACAATTATATCGTTTCAAAAGTATTTCAATTAATTGGAGAGAGTTGCATGGAGATGAAAGTGAACCGAAAAATAATAAAAGTTTTATAAATCGCTATACCGCGGAAATCTGTGAAATAGAGAGAAGTAAAATGAAGAGGAAAAAAGTCATAAAATTGATGTCTTTCGATCCTACTAATATCGGAAATCGGATTGGAAAAAAGTAATAAAAAATATTTTGATTATATTAATTGTTTTTATCAAATTTTTCTTTTTTTTAAAAAAAATCTCTGTGTTCAGTAAATTTAGTAGTTAATAATAAAAAACAATTAATATCAGTCAATATGCTTTATTTCCCTTCAAAGTTGACAAAAATATGTAAAATTCTTTGAATTGTACGTATAATAATTATTAAAACGATTATTTTGCATAAAAGATATTTTATCATTAAAATTTAACTATCTATATTTAATTAAATTTATTCTTCGCTTCTAATAAGTAATATTCACGCATCATACAATCGATGAATAGCAGCAATTCAATGTAAGGGCAAAGGAAAATTCTATTTAGGTCCAAAAAAACAGCAATTTCATTAATTTTCTTTGTTTATTGAAATAAATTATAATTTGGTAACACAATGGCAAACATACAAAAAGTAAACAATAATTAACATGTAATTAAGAAGTCGAGATTAACGCTGGTGATAATACAGAAATAATGTAATTGTTAGGGATTCCATGAATTCTGACTGTTTCTTTGTTATCTGGAAGGTGTTTGTTTAGTCATGCAAAAGCATTAGACAGTGAATGTAATAAAATAAATGTCCCTTTCAATGATTATTCTAATTTGAATTTATAAATTACTGGTTATATTTCACATGGATAATTATTTAAAATTGTGTAGTACCTTTAAACAAACTATTATCGAGCGTCACTATGTTATAGCTAAATTGACAATTTAGGAAGAAAATTTACTAAACTGAATTAGTTTGTATGCAGTAAAAATAATACAAGTAAACCTTGGTCAAAATAATCTTGCAGAAATTTTTGTCTTTGCACGCACACTTACGCACGTAAGAGAACTGTCAGATATATCTAGTGTTCTTTTAAACTGATATATTTTACACACAAACAGTCAATAAATAATTTACATTTAAGTTTGTATTAATTGGTACACACACACACATCATTAAATTTTCCTGTAGAAGATGAAGTTTGATCTGCAGTTGTGCCTATCTTTGTAAAATACTGTTTAATATATAAGAATATATCGGCTTAGGTTGTCATAGTTTGTCAGACTCAGCTCGGTAAGTTTGCTTAAAAGTCTATTTTTACCATCTCAAAGAGCGACATCCAATATTTTCGTAGTACTGAAATATCACGTAACTCCCGACTGACTTCCTACGCGTGCATCTTTTCTTTCATCTTTGAAGAATTTTGAAATTTGGCAATTTTTTTCCTCTTTGGATTTAGTATAAAAAGCATGTTGCTTCAATTTGAGTGAAGCAGAATAGGTTTTGAAAGAATGAGCCCGTCTACAACTATTGTTCTGTTACATTTTGTTCAGGAAGCTTAAGTAACAAGAAGCCACTTTATTCTCGAATGCCATGTGAACATAGAAGTAGTGTCAACTAGACGGAGTCTTATGACCTTTCTATTTTGCGATGTCATTTCAGACTTCGGTTTGTATTTTTAACCTTACACTAAAATATATGTATAAAAAATGTTTATTAATGTGTGCCGTATATAAAACAAAATTACATTCAACATATTATAATGCAAAATTTCAATTCATGATATCGAATAAAAAATACTAGTCTGAGCTTTAAAATTATTTTACCCTGGCAGAGAAATTGTCTAGATAAAATTCACATTCATCGCAACACTTGGATTCTTTATTTTCAAAAGAGTATCTTAAACTGCTCAATCCCAAAAGGTTTTCAGATTTTGTCATGCCTTTTTTTTTCTTTATGATTCAAGAGCTTTAGGGTAGGCAATATTTTTTGTTCTTTATTTTTCAGTCTTCAGCAGAAACAAATTTCTTGAGTATCTGACTCGTAAGCATCCAGCATAGAACTGGATAGAATCGGAGCGCACAAAATACATACAGAAAAGCATTCATTTTTATTTATATAGATTATATATAGGATAATTTTACTATGCTCATAACCATTCCGTAAGTGAAAGTAATAAATATTCAAACATTTATCGTGATCGGACGAGCGGCCGGGCAGGGCATAAGATACATGCATTCATTTTTACTTATATAGATAGCACATAACGGATATTAATATATTTCAAGTCAATTACGATATTGAACTGTAATTGTGTAAATACAGTTTATGCGCAATAAAACATTAGAGAAATTTTTCAGAAGCCATTTTGCTATAATTAAATATCAGCTAATTGTTTGAATCTTTATGCGGTAATCTACTTAATTTTCTGTCATTAGAATACTTATAAACGAAACTTGAGACATTTTTTCGAAAACGTGGCAAAATTTGGTGCATTTTTTTCTATTTGCACAAATATATTCCTCGTCATCTGACCGCTATTCGAAAATACGAAGTCAATCCCAAAATAGCCCTAGTGTTGCTTTAAAACGGTGCGTTAATATAACTGAATTAAATTATGAAGATATATAAATAATCGTATTTATCCTAAAATAACCTTCGGAGAGAAAGCCCCCAAATTATCAAAATGTTAAAAAGTGCTCGCCATTTTGAATAGCACTATAATATACCATTGCAAAAATGCATAGAGATGAATTATTTCCGGCACTGAAAATGTGAGATCTCCTTTAAAACTCAGGCGAAGGTATATTATACAGCACACTCTTATAATTAATGCGTTCTAAAATATTATCGAACCGTGCAAACAAAAATAAACAACGGTCTATCTAGCCGAAAGTTTTGGAAGATGCCGTAGACATAATAAATTAATTATTCCGAAAATTATCACCCAAGACTTGTTGCGTTATTGCAGTCGGGAGTTGAATGGAAATATTCGGGAGAATTCATGACGTGGGGGGTGCAGTTTCGCTCATATAAATATTTTCTATTGCGTACAGTTAATTCTCGAATTCCGAGAGAAAAGACAAGCGGCGGCCCAAAAACACAAAGTCTTTTATAACTAATGGTTTATTGTTATTTAAATACATACCTCCCCTATTCTCGTGAGAAAAGACTGTCTGAAAACGTCATTATTTACATAACAGTGTTATTTATTTTTATTAACATAGTATAAGTAGTTCGTTTTCTTTGTGTTTAAATTCTCCCCGTGCAAATAGACTCGGGGAATTCGCATAAAACTTCCTTCAAAATGAACACATTATGGATATTTTCTTTAGATAGAGCTTCCTAAAGGGGCCCGGTACAAGCTGGAACAACACATTTTGTATCGTGATTTACTTCGTTCTTTATTTCCCTCTCGCGATATAGTGCGAGGCCTCAGATTTACATTAAAATGAATCAGCTCATAATGTGTAGCTACCAGGGACTATCATCGCTGAAAATTAAAAACGTGTCCAGCATAAGAATACACCGAGTGTGTCCTTAATTTAATCTATCGCTCTTATTATTCAACACAATGCTTTAATTAGTCTTTTTCATAGATCACTCTGGACAAGAGATCTTGTGTGCATGTTAAGTCGCCGAGTCAGAGTAAGAGTGGCATATCTGTATCAGAAGCAGCTTATTTTCTTTTTGGAAATAGCAGACTTTAGTAAGTTATAAGAAATTTCGGTGGAGACAAAGAAGTAATAAGCAATAGACACATTTTTGTTTTGGCTGAAATTCAAAATACAGATTTCTTGCTCGTTACCAATTTTAACTTGAAATAATTTACCTTTATGATTTGAAACATGGTTTCTTAATTTTGCAATGGGAACGTTACTGCTGTTACAATTTAATGGAAACATTAAATCAATTTAATTCCTGTTCTAAGTTCTGTTAATTTTGAATGTTAGTGAAAAACTAAATTAGCAAACAGTTTATTTCATCGTCCAATTTAACATCTATCAAATAAATAAGATACGTATATCTACTTTTAAAATTTTACATCCTTGGAGAAATGGAAATTATTGCTCGGACTCCATTTTCTTTAATCAATGTGTATTCTATTTAAATTTTGTTACAACATATCTTAACACGGAGTGTTCAGTATTGCAGGAACTGTTATGAAAAATATTTCTGTTATATTTGGGTTCAAATTATAAAACAGATTAAAAAAAGTGGAGCAAAAAGTTTCTTTATTCATAATTTTTGAATGAGTTTGTATAATTGTTAGTATTCCATTATGCTTTGTGCAAGAAATTTTCTTTATTTTATGCTATCAGACATTTTTCTTTTGGCCACATGGAATCGCCTCTCTTTAAAATGTTTGCCGTTTCTCTTTGTCTTGGCTATCATATTAAAGCCACATTTTCTTATCTAAATAGGAAATAAGTTTTTCTTACCCTCCTGACCCAATAAATTGAGATATTCATTCATATCTCCTAACATTTTTAATTGCTAGATAACAATATGAATTTTTTTTGCAGCTCTTGATATTATTAGTAAAAAGATGAACGTTTAAGAATCCAAAAAAATGCTCTTAATTTAGAAAATGTTATGAGTTAAACAAATAGCATAGATATTTGAAGAATTTGAGAGCTTTTATAATTGCATATATGGAAGACTTACGGTTCGTGCTCTTGAATCCTATGCCAAATCTGTGACTTTATAACTATACTATAAGCCTGATTGTAGTCATATCTGTAAATAATATTAAGCATATATCATCTATATTAAAAATGTTCATTTATCAAAAAATTTATTAAAAATTTTAAATAACCAGTGTGAATATTCTCTACAAAACTTTCTAGTCTAATAAATGTAGCTGCGTATTATTAATATTATGAAAGAATCTGTTAGCAGGGGCCGATTTTTTGGTGATGAATTCCTGGGATGCGATTAATACACAAGGATCGGAATTTGAAATATGCATTTTCATGCTTTTTTCAACCCATTTGAAATCGAAATGACAGCAAGTACAGCCACAAAATCTATCTACCAAATTTTTATCCATCTAGCTCTCTTCATTTTGCAGTCATCGCATCAATTTATATTCGGACAGTAAGACAGATGTACTTCCTCTTAATGAATTTCTTTCATTCATCTACAAATTTGATGTAAATATATACAAAATTTCATCTGGATAGCTTACAAAGTATTTGAATTATCATGTTTACAGCGGAACAGAAATAATTCCAAAAATGTGTTTTTCACATTCAGATAAGTCTTAAATGCGAAGATTAAAAAAATTACATTTATAATGATGTCAACTTCGTTTCCATGCAAATTATTCCTTTAATTTTAATAACATTTTAAATTTGGATTGAAAGACTATCTGTAATAATCTTTATAAATGCTGTGTGGGAATTCAAATTCATTCACCAAAACATTTAAGCTTGTGTTTTTAACAACTATTAAATCTTTACTAAGATTTCACTGTTCCATTCATTCGTAATGTGTGCGGTTTTTAATTTCCAGCAAACTGATCCATTTCAATTCATGTTTTCCAGTTGTATCAAATAACAAAGCGAACATTCTTTTAAAATACATTCCGTATCAATCATTTTGCAATTAAAAAAGTCAATAATTTGGGCGAACAAACTGGGTCACCAAAGGCGACTAATTTACAGAAAGGCTGTGATTTGAAAGGGAAAATACAAAAGGAAAATATTTACAAAACAGAAAATAAATTTGACTTAAATTGTTAGGATAAGATATTTTTAACACTGAATCATGTTCAAAAGAAAATTCAGTCTCATAGCGCAATCAAACATTTCAAAAAGTCTTTGAAAAAATCTTTAATTGCATTCATAAATATAAAGAATCACAAAAAATCTGATGAGCAGCATTTAACTTTTCTTTTGCACTCATTAGCTTCCTTATGAGAAGTTTTCCATTTTATCAAGCTTTCAAACCCGAAGAAAGTGACCGAGATATCCTTTTCTCCAGATAAACTTTTTAATAAAAAACTCAAAATTTTCTTTTATAGGCATATTTGCTTATAGGAAAGTTCCTTTTCCTTCAAACTTCAATGTTCTGGGAAATCTCGGAATATTTTTAAATACTATTTTATGTTCTTGTTTCAAAAGTTGAAGAATTTCTGAATGCCAAAGATAAAAGCATCCTTTCTTAAGATATTCATACAATATTTTGAAAGCGATCTGGTACATTGTTTCATATCAGAATGTTAAAATTAGTTAACTGATTTAAAATTAAGAATGAATTTGCCATTTACTATTCATTTATTAAAGAATTTGGAAATTAAACGTTTCTGTCAAGGCTGTATAAGGTAAGACGTGGTAAGCTAGTATCGATGCTAAAAGTTTGTTCTGCATTTTAACCTTTTTTTTTACCAGCTTTAATTTTGATCTTTTAAATAATTCTAATATGTGAAAATGTTCAATTTAATATTAACATTTAAATTGGTTTATGAAACTAATTATTTAAGTATAACTTTTCCGTGATGGGCGTGCCATATATGCATCACCTGCGAACGTCTCTCGCATCCGGGTGTACCATACGCGCATTTCTGGAAATTGAATTCACGGGACGGTGATGCTAATGTGCGTGCATTTAAAACTGGAATAATTTTTAATCGCCACTAGATGGCTCATGTGTCCATTACTTTTGAAATAAATATCATTTTAGCATTTTGGCCTTCAGTTTGATCATATTCAACCTCTCTTTGGTAATTTACTCATCAGCAACTGAGAAGGTGTGGTAGTAAGAGTAGTATAAATAAACAGAACTAGGTTGTGTAACTTTCCACTGGATAGCATCATTCGCATTTCTTCTTTTTCTTTCTATCTTTCTTGCCATTATTGTGTAACTGTAGTTAGTCTGTTTGGGTTTTACAGTCACATCTATTATATTTTGTGCAGTTATCAGATACATTTCGCAGGCTTTTTTTTTATTACAGAAAGCCTTCATTTCGGTTTATTATGCCAAAAAAACCCCGATTTGTTACAGGAAGAGTGTATTTATATAATAAATGAACTAATAATCTAAAAAGGTAGAAAAAAATGACGATGTTTGGATGTAAACTTTATTTTTTGTGATTTTTTCCCTCGATGTTAAGCTTAGGAACACCAAATCCCCTTCCCCGTAGATTTTTTTTCGCTTACACTCCATCCCGTTCGTGCTTGCCTCTAGAATAGAGATCTATCGTCCAAAAGGGATAAATAGTGATTTATAAATATGACTAAAATAATATCAACTTTAAAATTTGTGCAGTAAACAAAGGTTTTTGCATACGAGGTGTTCTCATGTTATTTAACTGTTATTTTATGATTAAAAATAAAGTTTTAGTGAATTTACTATGGCTGAAAGTAAAACACATTGTTGTATTCAATGTATTTTGTGCTATGTCAAATTACACAATTTCTATATGATTCATTGATGCTATAGTATCACAAGAAAGAAATATTCTAAAGCAGATAGTAATGCTCATTTATTTATTTATTTCAACACGGCGATCTCCCTCGTTATTTTCCAGATTATTATACTTACTTTTGCATTTGACGCCATATATTATGGCTACATCAGAGATACCAGCATGATTTTATTAGAGTTGCAGGTACTGCATGCAATGGCCATATCTTACTCTTTTAACTACAATGAGAACGCTTTAAATACTGCTAAATAACCTATGAAAATGCAATTTTCAATTATATAAAATTTTATAAGTTTCTAAATATAAGAGTGAGTTCGGGAAATGGTAGAAAATACTGTAACTTTCGATTATTCCTTTTAATAACAGTTCAATTGTTTATTGAACATTTGTAGGTACTATTTAGGTTGGTTTTTTTTAGTAATATAAGTTTTATAACCGCTATTGTGCATATGCTGACTGACCAACTTCTAAAAAACGAATATGATAATAATTTAAAGAAAACTGACTAAATCTATAATAAATTTGGAAAGAAAAAAATGTAGAAGGCTTTTAGTTCAGATTTATCCTATCAATGCATTATGGATGATTTTAACATTAATGGGAAACAATATTATATTCAAATTAGACTAAATTTAGTAATTAGTAAAACATTAAAAAGATTATTAAAGTTTAATGTAAAAATTAAAATTACTCTTCTAAAGAAACTATAAAGATCCTTCCTCTTATTATTTCAGCCATTAAAGGGATTGTTCTTATATCAGTTGCAATAGCAATTTGTGAAATCGATTCGAAATGGCTTGGGTGATTTTGCATTTATTATATGAGCATAAATTGACACCGTTAATTCAGATGACAGATACAGTAATTCAAGCAGTAAATTTGGAATCTTAGAGCTTGAGTTCTCAGAGTAAGTCAAAGGATAGAATCCCTGCTGAACATTGAAGACAATCAGGGATTTGAGTATTTTACAACCCTACTCAATGTGCAATATTAGGCTTATATTTTTTTATAAAAGGGCAAATTTAATTTCATATTTTATCACATTGTTAATTTAATCAAAATATTAATGGTTTATTTCAAGCAATTTTTCATTTTAATAACTTTTTAATGTTTATGCAAAAATTATATATCCGTATTCATTTGTTATTATTCATGGCTGCCTGGTATTAACATTTGAATAAAATATTATGTTAGAAGGCATTTGTTGTTTGTAAATAGTGTAATAAAAATGAACGCAATGAAATAAATAGTAACCTGATCAGTTTTATTTAAGCTAAGTATTAATGTTATCCTAATATTTTATGCCACAAAACTTGTATTTTTTACAAGTTTATTCTACAACCAGGATAATATCACATTTTGATTGGCCTCTTTGCGTTCCTTTTTGATCTTGGCGGCCTTTGGCATCAAATCATTTTGTCTAGTTTGTTGAGAGAATAAGATGGTAAAGAATATAGATCTAAATGTCATGTATTTGGGTTTATTGCAAGTTCATGCAGTTAGTAGCAAAATGCAAAAAACCAGCTAATTTGCAGAAAATAAACCTCCTTAAAAATTTTTTTTCACCCTCTAAAAAAAGAATTTATTGATTCTTTGATTTAAGAATAAATGTAGGTGTTGTTTTTAAAGCAGATATTGATTTTCTAAAAAACAATAAAATACATCAGCTATTTTTATTTCTAACGAATTTTTCTTTTAAAGCTTCTCTGAATTGCGAAATAAAATGGCAATAAAAAGTGTTTAAAGTAAAAATTCTTAATATTTAATGTGAAGATTAAAATTTTCTAAGAATTTATAAAGATCCTTCAATTAGGTATTATTTTCAAAAAATTTTTTGAAAAAGTATTTCTAGGAGCATCAGGGAAAGCAACAGACGAAGGATTTTCAACTCATAATAGATTTCTAGAAAAGTCTCTCTCGCATTCTTAGAGGATAACAGAAAAATTCATCTCTAGATTCAACTCGTTGTTTATACAATTGTTTCAAGTGATTATTTATTTTTCAACAAACAGTTCTTTTTTCTCTACAAAACTTACAGAAATGTACATTACTCGGTGTTTTTTGAAATTTTGAAAACACTGGGTATTAGCTAAAGCTCTGCAGTTATTGTCTAAACTGTTTTGAAACCATATGTCCTTTAATATTCAGTTTATTTCTCCAAAACTGTGGCTAAACCATAAAGAAAATTATAAAACTTCCATCAATATTTGAATTTGTTTCTACAAAATCAAGTTATTCCATATCTCGGAACAAAAAAAAAATTTAGTTGCTGTTAACATCAATAAAATGTTATTATTAATTGCTGTTAATCATAAATAAGAAGTAAAATAACTAGGTTGATTCAATGAACAAGTTTTTTTATTTCTGTTATTCAAAAGCTTTAGAATGACATTACGCTTACATTTAAGGATTCACTGTTTTAAAACATCATTTAAAAGTTAAAAGAAAAAAGTATAGTTTTAATATATGTTTGGCTTATATTTGAATCATTTATAAATAAACCCATTTATGTCAAAATTTACTTAAATGTTTGAATATAATTTTTAATCTGCTTTTTCTAAGTGAGTCACGAATTAGGATACAATCAGTTAAAACATAATGCTGTTTTTTATCCCCCTCGAAACAAAAAAGAAAAATTCAGGTATGCAGTTTCGTTATTTTGTTAATTAGATTTAATGCAGGAACCTTTTGAATGAATTTTTGTTATATTTAACATGTTTAAAGCAATTTAGCATTTACGCATCTTCTGTATTTTCGAATGTTACATTAAAGAATCAAACTGGTTATCTTTTCATACAATCACATTATTGCACATTTCTTTTTCTTTGTCTGTGACTCTGAATTTAATCTTTCTCTCTCTATGAAAAAAATGAAGATACATATTTGCATGCCGTAGAAAGGCTGTAAAGCAGAATCGTAACTATAAAGAGGCTTGGTGGAGTGGAAAGAGAGGGGCTCAGAAACAACAGATGATTATGAGATCTCTTATTTATTTCTCCCAATCTTAACCATATTATTTTTTCTTAGTTGATCACTTTATTGATGATTAGTTATTATTAAAGCTTTATAAGCTTTAATAGAGTGGAAATTTTTTAATAAATGTTTCTTTGATACATGCTATTATGTTATTTTTGACCTGTGCTTAATGCTGTATGTTAAAAAGAATATTTCTAAATTTTTTGATGCTCACATAAAGCTGTGTAATTAAGTAAATTGTTTGTTAGCAAGTTATTCAGTATACTTTATTTGTACACTTGGATTACATATAAAGTATACTGAATTATTGTTTCGAAAATCTAATGCTGCACAACTGATCATTTTATTAAGGTTGATTTTTTGGCTTAGGTTTTACAATTTTTTATTTAATTAGAAATTTTATTTCTGCTTAGATAAATAATCTCTTGGCTGAAAAAATTGAAGCCTCAATGTCTTGAACGAAGTTTAGTTTTTTAAAGATAAAATTTTAAATAAAAATATATTTATTTATCCTCTAAACTTCATGACCCAAACTGTCGTCCCAAAGGATCTGCCATCAACTGAACAAATGTTTACATTATCTAGCCATCTCATGAAGTATAATGAAGGTTTTGTGACAATTAAGTAATTTTTCTTTAAATTAAAAATCGTTCAGATATAAACCATCATCCAGTTCTGTTGAGTGAAAATATTATGATTATTTAAAATAATGTTAGCTTTTGTGTCAGAGTTAAATTTTATATCATATTTTTTAAAAATTATTTATAGAGTATGAAAAAATGTACACTAGGAATTTTTTAAAAATCATTTGATATGTTCTGTAATTTTTCAAGGATAAAAATTAGATATAATATAAAAATTATAAAGAGATATAAAAATAGATAGCTATAAAAGATATAAAAATTATTTGGTGCTACTCATTTTAATTATGAAATTACTTGCAGACTAAGTGTTGAGTGATTTATAGTATTTTTTTTATAAAAGTATATTTTAAATTTAAAGTTTTATTCACTTTCTTAAAAAATACTTATTGATGAGTGGGTTAACATTCTGCTCAGTTCTTACATTACGAATATTTTAACTTTCTCACAATTGACTCTTACATCACATGCCAGTCGAAAGCAGATTAGTTAATGAAGCAAGTTTGTTAATTGAAATTAATCACGAAAATTAATAAAATTAAATTGAAATTAATTGTGGCATTGAATTGAAACTAATCACTAAAATATTTTCATCACAGTCAATACCGAGTGTATCAGCTAATGAGTAATAAACCAGCTGGTATTATCTCCTCGAAACTTTTTCGCATATTATTTAATAATTGTACTTGTGTATTGTTAACCACATGCCATTGAGTACAATACCGTGAATCAATTCTAAAATAACACTCTTTTCACCAAACGTATCCAAACGGTAAAATATTTTTCTTTTCTTCTTCTTCTTCTTTTTAAATTAGAAATTTTATTTCTACGTATGTATAGTCCTGTATACTCTACGGAGCCAGTTGATGTGATATTACTCACGAACAACAAATTCCAACTTTAAACCTCCGTTGCCTTGTATTATGAGATAAACATTTGACTCCATTTTTTTCTTATTTTAAGTAATTAGAATCTTTTTAAATGTTTTGAATTTCTTTTGAAAATACACCTTCTTACATATTCAATGAATCAAAAAAGAAAAAGTTTAGGCAAAGTTAAAATTTAAAAATTATTGAAATTAGTTTGCTTTTGAAGTTTTATAGACATTCAAGATCACAACTTTTAATCAAGGCAAACTAAAAATTATATCATTCTTGTTTTATCTTCATTTTTTACTTGATAAAACCGTTTAAATAATTATTAATAAGAAAAAAATTCTTTTATTTCAGTCTGAAGAATATATTTATCAAAAATAAGGGGATAAAGTAATGTAACCAAAGAAATCCAAGGCTCTAATGAAAATGTTCTAAATAAAGTATATCAGTGTACATATGATGTTCATTGTAGTTTAACTTCCTTATAATATTTAAAAAAAATGTTTCCAACTTTTTAATACATTAATAAAAACTTGCAATTGAAAATGTTATTTGATCTCTTATTATTTTTTATTCGTATCAATGAAAGGAAAAATAGAATGTTTTGATTTCACAAATCGAAGTTCTCACTTGTGTAGACAATACAACGTTGTTATTGAAAACGCTATCCTGATATAAACACTTCTAATTTATAAATTTCTTTTGGGATAATACCAAGGGCAAAGTCTTTGCCACTTTATGTTAAATGGTGAAGAATTGAAAGTTAGAAAAGATGTCGGAAGAACCATCACAGACGCACGTTAAAGAATGCTTGGTGTGAATTAGAATACTGTTTTGACTTTCTCCAATTTATCAAAGGGTAGACAGTGAAATCTGCTGGAGTAGGTAGTCTTATTTAAAGTTTTATGACAGTGCGTAAAATTTATTCAAACAAGCATTTAGCTAATTTAAACAATCGTTTTGTATTTAATTTTTATAAGCAGATCAAGTCTTTGTGTTCACTTTGTATTATAGTTAGTGTAGTTATTCCTATCGTATCAAAATCTAAGACCAAAACTTTTCTTAATGCCGCATTAAATTACATTTGTTAAAGTTTTAAATTAGTTTTGAGTAAATCAATTGGCATTCTTCTGTTAAAATAAAAAAAAGCAATTAAAAAGTTTTTGAATTGATTCAAGCAATACATTAAAGCCAAGGTTTCATGTTAACTTCTGAAAGTACACATTTTTGAAGTCTAGATCCAAATTTTTGAAGAAAAAAAAAGCTTTAAATATATAATTATTTTTAACGCCAGACTTTAACAGTAATAGCACTATAGAAAAAATGTTACAATTTGATCTATCTATCTTAATACATCTAATTGTTAACACACGAATGAAAAGTTGTTAAGTAATTCTCGAAATATCCGCCTTAAATTAAAGAAGTATGACTTAATCCATTAGTGTTAAGAATGAAAGCTATGTTTTCTTTTCTTTCTTCTTTTTTTACTAGATACGGATTGGCCTTAATGTAGAATAACGTATAACAAGGAAAAATGTTCAAAGCCTTTTTTTTCACTCATAATGGATAAATAATAGGAATTATACGTAAAACGAATAAAAGAAGTGTCTTTTGCACGCGCCAATTTCCAGGGAATCATAAAGACTTTTTTTGCTTTTATTTGTCTTTATTCATGAGCAATATATTATCGCTATAAAAATGAATGATATTGCTTCTCGGATTTGTATTTATTTTTTCCTCAATTTCAAGATTAGTTGGGTTGTGTACTTTGAAAACATACGTTCATGAAAGAAGAAATGTTGTATACGTTTTTTCCCCTCTTTTTCTTCTTTCTGTTGTTTCGCATTAAGACAAGATGAAAATTGTTATTTGTGATGTAGAACAGAAATTTATAATTCATCGTTCATAAATAGGTCTCTTTAAGAAAGATTAATGCTTTGCAAGAAATGTATTGCTTTTTCTTACAAATTTTAAGTAATTTAGGATTCCAAACAATAGGAACTATTTTGTTTCATATTCAAGCGCATATTTTATTCAAGTGAAAGTGCATAGCTATTATTGTTTCATTTTTTTCTTTCTTTTTAATGTTTTTAAGAATTTAAATTTCCAACAAATTACAGATCCGCTTTTTATAGTTTATATGTCTGCAAGTCAATTATTTATTTCCTTCAGAATTAATTTTATGAGTTTATATATTAACGATGAAGAAAGAAAACGACAACTTTATAAAATTTATTTAATTTTTTATTCTGATCTTTTGCTCAGAGAAACTATTTTTATTCCTTTTTCTGTAATAAGCATAAATTATTTAGCATAACTCATTTAACAAAATATTAAGCCCTTTATCTTTAAAGTTTTAAAACGAATTTGAAGTATAATTTCTTATGTTGAGATGAGGTGCTGTTTCTTTTAAACAATAAATTTTCATTCTTCGAAGTGTTCTAGTTTTATAAAGCTATATCTGCAACATTTTTTTATAAGTGGCAAATAAAAGAATTATAATGAAAATGAATTATGCATAAAAAATTTTTGTGTGGATATATTCATTAAGAAAATTAAGAATAAACTATGTATGCAATGAAACTATGCGAAGTGTTATGTTGAGTGCAGGTTAAGTAAAATTTATTATTTTTTAAAAAAAATTAATGGTTCTTAAGTTAATCATAAATTTAAAAGATCCAAAAGAAACACAATGTGTGATGAATTCCATTTTAAAAATCAAATGCTTTCTGGTGTACTTTCTAGCGTTTTTCATAGTCATGATCTCGAGTTTGAAATGCAATGGTCCCAGATGAGATCTACCATAAGTTCATACTTATTGTGAATGTATGTTGTATCAACTATCATCATTGTTTTAGGAGTCAAATGGTACACATCACTCTTTGCATTTTCCGGAGTTAGTTTAGTTTAGTTATATTAACGTCCCGTTTTATAGCAACACGATGCGTTTTCCTGAGAGTTTCGATCTCGGATTTGAGATGCGCTTCTTCAAAGCGAGATGCATTGCGAATCGACATACATGACTAACGTAAATAAATTTCTTCATGTTTTGATAATTTCGAATTTTCTTGCCTGAATCGAATATTTTATGAAAAACATTTTTTTTAATGATATGCGGAAATGAACGAAATAAAAGAGTAAAAAAATCCATATTTTTAGGGAGGGTTAATTGGTTAATAGTTCCTAGTAGAAATATAATTTAATTGTTTTAGTGTGATATTTCATGTTAATAATAATTTCATGTTACATTTTAAATAAAAACTGATATTGTAGAAATTATGTCTGAAATATCTATAACATTTTAAATCAAGCGATCACGTGAACTATTTTGGGTAGAAAAAGAAATAATATTAGAGTGATGTGGATATCAACTGTTGTTCACCACATTTAACTGCTATTTAATTACAACATGTAATGTATAGATTTTCCTTTCTATGACAAAATTGTTCTACTGGGCGGTATCCGTATTCAAGTCATTATAGAAAAATAATACTGATAATAAGAGAACTGCTTTTATTTGGTTTGCATTTCTGAACATGAGGAAATGGAAATTAAATAAATCCTTAAGATGAACAAAAAGGGAATCATAAGTGAATATACTCTTATACGAATGCAATTCAGTAGTTGTTGTATAGAATTGTAAATGGTATAAGAGGAAAATGTTTCTGTCAAGGAATATACATATTTTAAATTTAATTATAGGTAAGAAATAAAAGAAGTTCTAGGTCACCTAGTTTAATATACAATAGAGAATATGGAAGTTACTTCTTTGAAGTGCTGGAGAATGTCTGCAATCCTTGATATGTGTCTGTGAGTCATGATGATTGTATAGGATATTCACAGTTTTCCATTTTATTGTGTTTATTTCCGAACTTCATTTTTTTTCAGTTGGGATTTCTATTGAATCTTTTTTTTCCAATTTTCTTTTTAACGAAACCAAAATGTGGTTAAATTCCCCTAAAAGTTTTCTCCCTGTATATAGAAGCCAAATCAGAATTCTGCCTCATTTGTTACCTAGATTTCTTGGGTCTCTTTGACCAACAAACTGTTCTTTTATAACTATCATCAGCTTCTAAAAATTGGCCTTTTTGACGATTCTCAGATTATAAATTAGAATTCATTTATCATTTTCAAAATTTTTCAGAAGAATTCTAGTCTTTTTTGCTATAAGGGACATAATAAAGATGGAAATATGTTTTATTTAAAACTTTCATTTATATGAGAACTATTGTTGAAATACTTAATTTAAAATTGTTGATTAAACTTTAAATTTGAGCAAATGATTTGTAACTTCAAAGAAATCTATTTTCATGAATATTATATCCGTTCATCTTTTGCACGAAATAGCTGGCCTGCATTTCCTGATTAACTTTCTGCTTTGACAATAGAATTACAGATTAGTGATGCAATCTCTTGAGAAAAAAAATTTAGCAGAATATTCTTGGTATGGAAAGGTAAATACTTCTAGATTAGTCCATGAAATAAATGACTTCCTCCGAATTCATTGAGCAATAAGAGTTTGAAATATTTGCAAAAGTATTATAATTTATCTTCAACTGAACAACTGAATGTACTTATGAAGCAAGAAATTTTCTGAAAACATCAATGTTAGAAAAAATAATTTGTAAATTTTTATAATTTTTCCTTCGTTTTCATGAAATTTTATTTTGTTAATGATAGGAGTTTGTATATTACAGAATTTCATTTGATTAAGTAGGATTTTGTTTATAAAAGTAGCCGCTCAGTATTCTGCAAGATATTGGATCAGATTTCCAGTTTTAACGGAAACGCCAGATTAGTACAAGTTCATTAAAAAAATTCATTTCAGTTGCAAAACGTTTGCTGTAAATTATAAAATATACAGTAATTATTATAAACTATGATTTAAAATCTGCCTTTTATTTTACTTTACCATTATTAACAGCTTATTATTTTACTGTATGCCAAGATCATTGATTTTTTCCGTTTAATATTTTATACTCGCCTTTCTGAAAACGAGGTACTACTGGAAAGGTTTGATTGGCGAATTGTCAAGTCATGGAGAAACTTTTGTGCTTAATATGAAATTGGGATTTACGAATCTTGTAACAAATCTCTGGTGTGTGATATATACATAGATTGTGACAAGTCTTAAACTTAAGACTGTTTAAGAATTCTGTAGAATTTATAACAAAATATTTACAAGTGAAATAACTTGAACCAATGTAGTTTATAGAAATTAATTTACATTTTTTTTCTTGTTCAAAATAAGTTCTTCTGTGCAACCAGAAAATATTTTTCTATGTAAGATGATCGTTTCATTTTTTGTTAACAGTAAACTTGAAAATTAAAAGCTCTGATCTATAATCTTTTGTTCTGAGTGCGTAGACTGTTATACTGTAAGGATTCAAAGTATTTGTTATAAAGTATGGGAAAAGTTCTCCTTTTAGAAAACGGGGTATTTCAATTTCCTATAAGTATAAAAATTTTCTAAGTTGATATGGACGTATAAAAACTCATCAGTCGGTTTCATATATCTTTTATGATACATGTGTGAGAACACGTATTTTTTAGGAAAACTCGTATTTTTAATTTCTGATGAATATAAAGATCGCTATTAAATCATGGAAATGTTTGACATCTTGTGAGTGCATAAAAATTCCACTTCCGAAAGTCACCCACATGCGTATTTAGTACGTGTTTGAATTATGAGGAAAATTTATTAGTAAGTCTTTCTTCTGTCGCATGTCACGAGATTAATTCAAGAAATGACTGAAAAGTGTTATGAATTTTACTGCGAATTTTTTCCGGTATTTTTGTGTCAAAACTATTATGGAATTCGAATAACATGAGATAACTTAAAGTGCAAAAACGGAAATAAGATTATAATATTGACCAATGATCTCAAATATTATTTGTTCAGTTGATATGCAAATCTATATAGAAACTCACTACCAAAATTACAATTTCCATTAAAAATGTTTTTGAATTTCTTTGCTCATTAACTCTATATTTTAATAAATTACTCACCTGGTGTTGTTATGGTGTGTCCACTGATCGGTGGTGGTATTTTAGTGTTCCTTGATTCTTTACTTTATTATTTAGAATGAGCAGTAAATAAATAATTATCTTTTTTCATTTATCTATAATATTTGTTTGTTTTATATGATCAAGAATTTTCTATCCCTTTGATGATGTGCTGATTAACAGTTTCTTTTTAAAAATATTTGTCTTAATTTTTTAACACGTTAATTGTCATTTGTATTCAAATGAATAATATTATTGATATGGTGGAGCTCATTGTGTTAAAATAGAAATTAAATTATCTTGTTGAAGGTATTTTAACTAATAAAATGTTTTTTTTTGCTTATATTTTTTATTTAAAATTGTAATGGCTAAAGTTAAGATAGATTTTAAATACAAGAATTTCAATTCAATGATGCGTTTTATTGAAACTACGGAACAAATTCTATGGAAAAAATGAATAACTAAATAACTAATAAAACAAACTATGGAAAAAATGAATAAGCTTATGAGTGGCTTGTGAAGAAATATTTGAGAAAAATATTAATTGAACATTTATCAGAAAATATATGTTTCGCTTTTACTTTTCAAATATGTTGAGCATTGTATGTAATTGTATATGAATTGGTCATTTTAAATCCGTTAGATTTTGCTTGAATAAGAGTTAGTTAAAGCATACGCTTTAATGGCTACTAAACATTTTAAAATTATTTATCTTTTACAAATTTATGATCAAATGTAAATCCAAAAATGCATTATTTGAACTACTGAATTCAATATTATTAATCATTTCTTATTTCTCATTGTTTCACATTTTATTAGGATGCAATCACCTCGACTGTATTTAGAAAATATTAATCATCCTTAAATATTTTGTTAAGCTTTTTTTCTCATATTTCATGAAATTCTCGGTATTTATCAAAATGTTGATTAATTTTCCCTGGAACTTTCTTTAAGATTTTTACTCCCGTCCGACATTTATAAAATATATCCGTATTAATCATGTACGAATTCCAAGCAATATTTTTTTAAGTGACACAAATATGATGTTTGCATTTATTTTTCGTAAAAACTTCTTTAGATTAGCATTTCTTATAGCACTGATAGTTAGTTGATTAAAATTAATCAACAAATTTTTGAATCTGGATAATCTTGTGTCCCACATTCAAATTCATGTCCAAATTCATTGAATTTTTTTAAATATGATAACATATAAATTGTATTGTAAATCTTTGACAGCAATAGTTTGCATAGGAATTTTAATAAATCATAGAGAAAATTTGGGAAAAATAATTACTAAATGAATTTAACAATAAATTATACGATCAATTTTATTAGTAATTTCATAAACTCTTAAGATATTTAAAACATTTTCATTTAGTAAAAAATATATTGAAGAAATAATTTCATTAATTTATTTTCATAATTAATTTTCTATAGAAGAATTTTTATTAATTTACTAAAACCTATCTTTTACTTATTAATTTACTAAAACCTATCTTTTACTACTTACTATATCTTACTAAATCTACTAAAACCTACCTATAACTGAAATGATTCTTTTGCATCCATTGTTTTGTTTAGATTGAAGAGAGTGACAATTTTTTTTCATTATCGAAATTTTCATCATACACATATTTGCAAAAATAGAGCAATAAGTTTTGTTTTCATAATCCCCTATATTTAGAGTATCATTAAGCTCTGAAAATGCATGGCAATTTTATCAATAGTTTGATTTATCAGTGAATATTGCTTAGAATTGTGAAAATATGTTTTTAACATAACTTAGATACATTTTTGTTACATTGTTTTTAACATATCACTCATGGATGATTTAGTTAAAAGTGATTTCTAAATCTAAATACTGATATTTGTTTTTTTATATGATTAAGAATGAAACCAATTATAATTCAAAGATAAATTCAATTTAGTTAATTTTATATTCTGATTGTATGTAGAGATTTATTTGACATCGAATATTTTAGAAAACGTTTAAGAAGATGAATGAAATTAAATGTGCGTTATGAAATTAAAAAGTTTGTTGATCCTCATCACTTGAAAACCTATTTTATAGATACTAATTACAATGATAAATTATGGTATGTCTAGATTGTGATTTTACGACGAGTTTTCAAAACTAGATTTAATGAACGGAATAAATACCCAAGATAAAAGTGATGTTGTAAAAGATGTGAAAAGCATGTTACGTAATATTTAACTGTGCATTGTTTCATGTTAAGCGGTGATGACAAATTATTTCATCTCTTACAAACTCAAATAGAATCTTAGGAGTACGGTTGAGATGTATTTTGTTTATATGAAATAGCTCAATTTATTTTTTTGCATAATAACAAAAAACTTTTTAGGTGTTGCAGTTAAAAGAAAATGAAATAAATTTCTTCAAGGTTCAAGTTTCTTTACAGAAAATGTTCCTGAAGTATTAAGAATGTAATTTTCAGTATATATGTAACCAAATCCGGTGCTGCTACTAAATGAAATTTCTTCAAGATTCAAGCTTTCTGTGCTATTTATGGATATTTCTTGAAGGATTGAGAAGTTTCTTTTATAACTGAGATTTTAATTGCATATACTAAAAAGTTAAGCTTTAGAACTAAGTGAAAATGAAATAAGATTCTTTAAGATTATGTTTCCTCTAATAATTAGAATAATTTTTTGATCATTAACAATGTAATTGTATATTTAACCGAATTTACAGCTAAACTGGCTTGACAGCTAAATGTAAGCTAAATAAGTTTCAACAACATTAAAGTTTTGTGAAGCAGAGTAAATAAAATTTGGATCACTAAGGATATTTCCTCCACCAATGACAACAATTCTCCAGAAAATGAAAATGTTTCCTTGCACGTATGAAAATTTAGTTAACGATATATGAAAGTTTAACATGTTGAAAATCATATGAATTTCAGTCAGAAAGTTTTTTAATCATGTTTCAAGAATTTAGTACGTTAGGTATGGTAAATAATTTCAAATTCTGCAAGGATTTTCTTTTTATTATAGAGTTTTAGAAATTTGCTTTAAGTTAATATTATAAAAAAGTGAAATAAATCATTAAGTACATTCTTTTATAAAATTAATTTGTATTAATAATTTATTAAAGTAAGTAAGAAATAATTTTAGGAATGGAAAGGCCGACAAGTATGAAAAAAACAATTGAGTAAGAATCTTTTTAAATAAATCTAATTTTTTGTGTAACAATCCTATTTGTATAAAACGTTTAATGCTCCTTGCCCTCAATTCAGTTGAAATAATATGCTCTTTTTTTGTTATATTTCTTGTTAGTATGGAACTTGGAAATTGTTAGGTTTTTTTTAATAATTTCCAGATTTTATAATTTGATTTTGTGTTTTTGATGGCAACTGCAGTTGTTTTAGAATTTTAATAATATTGTGTTCAATCGTATGACTTTACATCTACTTTACTTTTGGGCCAATATAGCCAAATGTGGCTCTTTTCCAATTAATTATAATATCCAGTACAACTTTTTACCTGTAAAAAAGTTCGCAATTTTTACAGTCCTTTAAAAGATACTTGTAACTCTTTTATTTACAATGATGCTGTGTCTGTTTAATGCATCAATTTATAGAATTGTCCATCTGAATTATTTTAAAATTTTTAATTGTCGAATCGACACTCAATTTAAACGATAGTTTAAGTGTGTTCAAGCAGTTTCTTTCTCAATTTTCTTTGTTTTTATTTTAATTGGAATGAGGATAAATCTTTCACATAGAAAGATTCAAACAATTAAGATTTGAAATTCGTTGATTAAAGAGTTAGATACTTATCTATTATAAATCATGCACTGTTTTTAATAGAAATGATGAGATTTCAACGATATGCATAATGAATATGTTCAGCACATTTTCTAATTATTTAAGCTTTGTTAGTGTAATTATTTAATTATGTATGCGTATGATTATAATTATTGAGAAAAGTGTCCCTCATATTTTTTTATGAATTCTGAGAAACCAAAATTTATATATATATTTTTAAATTTTATATTCATTATTAATATTATTAATAATAACATTTTATTATTATTATATTCTTATTGGCTTTTATGATTAGCATTTGGTGTTTCAGAAAAATCTTACCTAAATTATTTCAAAATTTAATGTCATTAAAGGTTTTCTATGACAAGCTTTAAATATTAAGTATTTATATCTATTTAAATTTAAATCAATAATTCTTTACCATAAGGGAACATAAAAAAAATGTTTTTTTTGCTAAAAATCTATGTAAGGAAGGTATTAAAATGTAATGTCTTGTAAAGTAACGGAATCGGATAAATTATAAAATCCTTTGAAATCAATATAAAATGGATTATTTTAATTTGGATATTGGTATTTGATGAATAATTCAGAATTCTAGGTTTTTGGATTGTATAATTGTATATTTTAAACCAAGTGCTCAGTTTCTGATAAAGTAATTTTATGGATGAAATTCTTCGTAGAACTTACCAGCATCAAGATAAGTGGTTTTCTTTTTGCTCTTTTTTTATAGCTGAAGATCCAAATGAGTATTTGAAACTTGAGTGTCAAACATTTAGATAATTTCGTTTTTTAGGAAACAACAGGTGTGTGGAATCAATAAGATGGCAGGGAAAGGGCCAACAACCTTTAATGATATCTCATTAGGAAGAACTTTTCAAATTAGATTGCTTTTTCTTCCTGCAAAGTTTTTACCTTAGGTGTAATCAGTGTCATCCAATGACGCCGAACAACATTTTCCCCACAGCAATCTATTCATAAAAATTTTGAATTCAAGCCCAATTACTTACCACACTTTGGAAAAATGGATAAACTGATATCTTGACTTTGGAAATGAAACTGTTTGAATTCATATTAATTTAAACAGATAAAATTTTTCACATTATTTTCATAAAACCAAATTTTAGCCTGTATTTTTTCAGCATGATAAATGATGGATGTTACCGAGAGAAAGTATGTGATGATATTTTAATTCAAGAAAATATGCGAAAATTAATTAAAAGCTGAAAAAAATTACATTGTGAATGAAAACCACACAAGAGTAGTGTAAGTAAAAGTTTAACTTCATCAGTACATAAAGTTTTATTATTTTTTTGAATTTCTTTCCTTTGTAATTTAATATGCTGTTAAGGAAAGGTGTGTTTCCTTTTTTCTAATGAAATTTTAATATGAAATACAGACGCATAAGTTCAGTTTTTATTCTGCACAATGCGAACATCCCAATTAATTAGATATTTTTGTATTGATAATTTTCATATTCGGTTAAGCCACCTCAATTTTTTTGTCAACATTTTATTATAAGTAACATTTATTATTCTGCACAGCTATAAAAGGGATTTTATATTTTCAAATTTCAGAGAACTTTGCAAAAAATCTTTCACATTAGATGTGTGTTTCTAACAATTTTTTCAATTCTCTATTTATGTAAAATTACTTCAAAAGCCGAGAAACAATTTCATCTTTAACTGATTTTTAATTTAATTTAATAAAGATTGAATGCATTTTATGAATACATTTTATACTGCTATGATTACGGTTTTAATAATCAACCTGTATTTTTTCTCTCAGAATTGCGTTGAATCGTCATTGTGTTATGTGCATATTATTTTTATGCATTTTAAATTTAGCTCTAATAGTGTGCTGTATTGTAAGAAAAATGCATTATTAGACTGCTCGTTTTAGTATATTATTGCGATTTTTGCCTTGTATACATGTATTCAAGCTCCGACATTTCTAAGAGTAACTGTAGCAATAATTAATCCAAATTATTTCAATTGCTTAAAATTAGTAAATAGTTAATTACCAACAAAGCAATCCAATCAAATAATAATCAACCAATTTCTTAACACTGTCATTTTAGAATTTATTTCCTTTGATATATTTCAATTTATTTTGTTTAGTTAAATAATTGTAGAAATAAAGTGCAGTAAGCTAAAATGAAATTTTGTAAAATATAATTACCATGGTGTGTGTGTCAAAAGAAATAAAACAGAACACAAACAATTTTTACAAATTTATCACTTTTATTTTTCTTCCATTTTTCTTTCTGGCGCTACAATCATAATTCCAAATCACAAAACTTTTTTCACTTTTGGTATGGTATTTTTTTACCTTTTAATTCAGAGATGGAATGTTTGAGCTTAGCATAAATACACCTCTGTTGGGGTTTCGGCTGCAAGATTACAGGCAATACAGAACAAATTACTAACACTATGCAATTGGTCAAATAACAAAGCACAAAACTCAAACATTTGTGCTGCTACGCAATTATCACGGGAATTAGGGTCATACATTTCATACAATAGAGGATGCTTTGCAACAAGGGACATACCAGGTTTTGTTAGGATTATATGTATATATATATATATGTATATAAATTCCCATACTTGAATATGGATACATTCTGGAATTTCCGAAACCCCGTTAATTGCATCCCAGGAAACACAGTTTTGGCCATTTAGAGGCTCTTTCTGGGATTTTTTTAATTCCACAGTGGAATTATTACTGCACAATAAACATACGTACATATAAGCAAGCAAGCTTGATATTTCAAACAGCAAAAACAGCAGTCCACTGTTAACTAACAAGATTTTTTTTTTGTATTTCTTTGCCTTTTTTTGCTTTGTAATAAATTCTCTTATGCCACCGTTTTTATATGTTCATAATTCATATCCTCGCGTTTGTAAACCTTCCTGTTCGGTTATAATATCAAAACATGTAAAAAATAAGTTTCATGCCTTCGCTGTTGCGACATGCCACGACATACTAACTGTAAAAGAGAATTTTTTTTTGTTTTCCAAAAACATGCTTTTTTAAATTTTTAAACCTTTCTACTTAGCGCACAACGTGCCTGATGCCTTTTCAGCAAAAGTTTTTAAAAAATCAAGATACCTAGATGAGGGGAAATATACCAACAATATATGCGGCCACAAGAAGTCCAAAAGATATATACATCCATAGACACGATCTCTTTATATATATATATTTATAATATATGTATATTTATTAACTTATAGTTAGATAAAATCATCTACTCGTGGCAGCGTATAGTTTATCCATAGACTATAAACCTCCGAAAGTAAAAAAACGAATTGTCAACAGCAAGATTAGTTTTTATGCAGTATTGTACTGCCAAATTTTTCCAGATTAAACTCGGAAGCCAACTTTTCTCTTTGAACATCAACTTTAAAAACTAACGGCTTTCTCTGACTTATATATTTGTATATTTTCCCACTGGTTTGGTTTTGAAACATCATTTGTTTATCGTTTACAACAAAGGTCATCTAGGAACAATGGACTTAGAGACAAGGACATATACTTAACATTCGCACGTTACATAAATGGTCAAACGCACGTAAAACTACGAACGCTTGGTCTGGCATACGGACTACAAATACACAAACATACGTTCAATACACGCACAATACTACCGAGACTCGTTAGACTAAGTGTACAAATCTTTGGGTGCTACGTAGCGAAACAACCTACATGTCGCGTGGCTTACTACAATCAGTTCTAGACTATCAAAGCTCCTACAAACTACTATGTTTGGTTATGAAAGTTACTGTTCGCGACCGAGCGGCGTTTCGCGCGCCATTTTTCTAATTTTTTTCTGAATTTTTTTTTTTGCTTGGAAATCCTTAGTATAGAACTACCTACTGCACACACAGTACAACACAGTGCCCTTGCAGCAACGTTGCTCACTGTATAATGTTGTTTGGTTTGTACATTGTGCATACAACGCTGTAGAGAGATCGCTTGTTTACTTTAGTGGAATAAGGGTATGTTCGGTATGGGGAAACAATTTGCACTAGCCAAAGATCTAATGAACAATTTCATCCTAATCGAAAAATTACCTTACACATCTAAATTCAAATCAATTTATAAATTGGCTGAAGATCTTTGTATCGTTATTGTAGAGTTTATTATTTTTGTTGATGGTTTAAAAAACTAAATCAAATACAAAAGATGGTTACTTATGACAAATCTAATATGGCCTTCATAAATACGAATAAAAAGTCGTACTGGATTAAATGCATTGGTAATTCAATTTTACGCAGATTGTGTGTGTGTGATCTTTTATGTGTTTGTGCTCCATCTAGTTCATTAAAATATGTTACTTTCCATAATTCGATTACAGAATTTGGTCACTTTGACTAGTACAAGGAGTTTGAATGTAATTCTAATTACTACATGCATTGCACTTCGTAGTGCAAGCATTAACCAACGAACTTTACTCAAATCAGCTGTATGATAGTTTTCTCTGGTTTTGTACATTGTGCATACAACGTTGTATCAGCTCATTCTGTGTAATAAAGTAATGTGTTTATGTCCTTCATATGCCACACAGCCTCGAAATTCTATTTATGCCATTAGCGAACAAAATGCACAGTTTTAAAGATAGTATGAAAATACAATCATTTCTCTCGAAAAGGGGAGTTCTTAAGAAGTGGCTGATCCCCACCTTAGCTTTGACAAAATAAACAGGTCATAACAAAAAATTACCCATTTCATTATCCCTTATTTTATTTCTCCAAAAATACTCATTTGTTTAAGAGAGGAGCATAAAAAGTTAAGAGAGCTGGTTTAGTGTTTAAAGCAAGCGACTATCAACCTGCACAACCGTACTGCTTGAATTAATTCGGACGGCCAGTGGTTCGCAAAATACAGTGCTCAGTCTCGCTGATTTCAACGCTATCTCATCGACTCGCCCACGAGTAGTAGAATAAATACTTAAACGTGGCAGAAATGAATACATTATTACGGAATAATTTCAAATTGTATTCCTTCAGAACTAAAGCCTTGTTGCCTGAATGAATTCTGAATAAATTATTATTCATCTGCTTCCACATCATGATGAACCCATTTAAATCGGGAGCATCATCTTTACGAATATAAAATTAACATTTTATATGACTGAGACGTCAAACTGATAGAAAACAAATAAATTGATTCACGCATTTATATAATATTTATAAAAGCATTAGATTTTAAAATTTGATTCGGCAACAAGAATTTTTTTTTGTGAAAACTATAATGTATTCATGTCTTGATGGATCTTGCTCTAAAAATGAGTCGCTAGAAATAATATTTCCGTCAAAAAAGATTTAAAATTCTTAAGCTGGTAAAATGCATGTATTAATAATGGCTTTGGCATGTTATTCGTGTACTAATTGTAAGTAGGATTGGAAATGTGTCACGAATGTAGTTCTTTATTTCTGATTTGAATAATTTACTTTGTGCAAGCATTGGCGATTGTCGCTCGGTATTTACTTTGAAAGCTTATCTGTTCACATTATACCGTCGTCAAAGATAATTCGCCGCGCCACTGACAACTCTTTGCTCCAGAAAGCACTTACACGGCTCTAGAGACGATGCACATGTGTTTGAAAATGCTAATCATGAAAGCAAAGAGTCAGACATGTAGAATATTCGCTGGTAGAAAGATTCAAACAAAACACGTACATGTATATCAAGAGGATGGGAAACGAAGATTCACGACAACATCAACATTTAATGCTGGATACATTAAGGTCATATTAGGTGGAAGAAGACACAAAAACATAAAGGATTGCAATTGCCCCTGACTAGACAAGCTATTAACACACATGGAGAATGTTATTTCACGAACAAATTCCCGAGAGGAAAACTAACTCACTGGCGAATCCTTTCTCCTGTTTTTAAATTTTTCTCATTATGTGCGATTTTGTGTAATTCATATATGCAGGCAACACCGTTTTGATAACCACTGGCAATAACCAACGTCTAAATTAAGGACGTAAGGAATTTAATCCCGTCCGGTAAATGCTTTTTTATCTTTTTTTTGTATTTTGATAAGCCCGTAGAAAAATTGCTACTAAAACGGCATTTCAGCTAATGTTCTGTGAAAAATGCTAGCTCTTTGAGATCGAGCACAGAGGGAATGTGACGTACTGTTAGATCCCCAATGCAGCTCGATCCTTAGAGCTTCTTAGAAAAAATGAAACTGCATACTGATTCATCGGGTGGAAGCCTGGCTTTGCAAGTATATATGAATGCAGCTCACTATTCGAAAAAAGGGGAAAATAAAAATAGATCTTCGTCGTACTTCCGAAAGTGTACATACACTGATGTAATCCAAAAGTTCCTCCGTTTTTCAAAACATACATACATACTCACAAACATTCTGTGTATCTATCGTATACTCAACTACTAACAACTAATCTTCCTATATTTTTATGTGAATAAATAAAACAGTGCTTCTAACACAGCACCTGTGGAACATACAATGCGTTCCAGGGATTTTTGTTATCTCATTTTTCCGCTCACAGTGCCACCTGGGGAGATAACTGAGATGACTAACTCGCAATTCTAGGACGAACGGTATTCTAGATGATTTGTCTTGTTCACTCAACACGTGATGACATTTAAAATCTAAGTTTTCCTTTTTTTGTATCCTTTTGAAAACAACAAACACAATAATTAAAGGGTTTAGTGCAGGTGGTGACTGTGTAGCATAGGTTATAGTACTTCAGCCTCCTGTGCTGAAGCACGAAGTCACCCAAGTCCCCCCCAAGGGTTCTATTATACTTCACATAGCAATTAAACCAACGCTTTTAGAGTACATTTTACTATCAAGAGTGTAGTTTGAAACACAGGCATTCGCAGAGTCTTTAACAGTCAGTCCTTTAACACACTATTAGATCCCAGATGTCTTATCATTCTTTGGTAGTTTCCTTTTTGAGAATATTTTGTGATTTTCGTGATGAATATATCAAATATAACATCGAATTTTGGAAAAAGACTGTTGTCTGGATGATAAACTATATTCAAAAGTTAGCTGAAAAAATCCATGTACTTCTCATAATTTGTGTTTTATTTTAAGAAATTGTTATCCTAAACTAGGTATCCACTCTTAGATTCTTCATAACTTGTTTACAAATTACTAAATTTTACCAAAATATTCACTTGGACCTACGTTAAAAAAATCTTACTATCATCGGTTGTGTTACAATTACAGCTGATCTACTGTAAAAAAGTGAATAAGTTTTGCCTCATTACTAACACTTTATTTACGATGAGAGAAAAAGTTAAGTAATCTAGAAAATTGAGCAGTTGCCTTGAAAACTAAATGCTTGTCTATGATTTTTGTAGTTTCAAAGTTTTTTCTGTAAAAAAACACAAAGAAATACTAACTTCTCAGAATAAAAAATAGTCTTAAAAAATTTAAGTTTTTCTTTCTTAAGAAATAAGACAGTATTTTTCCGATCTTCGTATGAAAAGGAATGTGAGGCTGCAAACTTTTATAGATTGCAGAACTAAACAACAGTTAGAATGAAATCTCGAGGGCAACATTGATACCCTCGCATGAATGATATTTTCATCACGGAAACCACGTGAAAGTCAGGTCACCATCTGTGACCTCCTCAAAACGAAGACCACCATTCTTTCACAGTAAAGTTCCACTCCATTTACTGAATATTTTACCACTCTCCTGGGTTTGCCTTTCCTACCTTGATGTCTTTTTCTTTCTCTCCATAAAGATCTTCAAGCAGCAAAAAGTGGAGAGCGAATACCGTTTTCTTTCTTTTGGAAATCAAAAATCTGGAACAGGCAACAACTGTCCTTCATGTGAAAGTTTTTTTTGTCTGTTCCGATTGTGCGGTAGAGGGCGCTTGACATGACGATACAAGGGGGGGATACGGGTGACTAGAAGGATACTTGCCCGCCACACACTCAGACACACTTCCATACCGTGGTTGTTGAGGGTACTACTGAGCTTGATACTGCTGCATAGGGTAGGCACCGATCATTCCTGGTTGCTGCAATCCTTGCGCCAGAGGACTCTGGGCTGCTGCGGCAGCAGCCGCAGCTGCAGCGATCTGGGGTTGGCCAGGAATGCCTTGCCAGGCCATCTGCATGCCTGTCATTCTGAAACGCAAGCAAAATAATTTTATGTTAATTAATTAGGAGAATAATTTGTCTATTAATATGAGAAATCTACCTATAAACATAAAAAATGACAGCTATAGTTTAAAACTGCAATCGGGATTACGTATATGAAAGTCGGTGCATATGTATTAATATCCAGGTCGATCAGCGAAATCCAAAATAAAAGGCGATTATTTCTTAATTATATGAATTTTTCTTTAATTACTTTTATTTTTCATAATGGTGGTGTCAATAAAAGAAAAAAAAAATGTCGGAAATGTAATGATCCGTAGAATTATTGTGTCAAATTCTAGCCTCAAAAAAGAATTTGATAGTTTCTAATTCTAGAGTATCTTGATGTCTTTGTTTACTATAATGCTTAATGCCTTTAGACGAAATTTTTTTAAAAAAAGGCTTTGAGTATATTTTAACTAATCCTTTCTTTTGAAACTATATCATTATTATTCAATCGGTACATTTCGTAATGCTTTCTAATACAATCGAAGTTTAGAATATTGCTATTTCTTGCACACAAAATTTAGATGACTATCAAATAATACACCAAACTGCATTTAATGGTGAAAATATTATGATAAAGTTTTTCCATGGCAGTGTTAAACATAAAACTCTCATTACATTCTCTCAGTTGCATTTAAAAAAATAATACCAAAGCAAGTGATGGCACAACATAGGAATTCTTTCTCTGCAATAAACAGTTATTGTTATACAAGACAATAAATTAAATACTTTCATTGAAAAATAAAAGCAAGAAATTAACCAACATTTCAAAATCGCCTTATTACCATTATTTAATCCTTTTAGAATTGCATAAAATTCATCAAATGTACTAGAGAATGAAGGAAAAAAAAATTATAAATTACATTGAAAACTATTAATTTGAATTTTTTTAGCAGAGAAAAATGTCTCAAAGTGATCAGTGTATAAGAAACTGATGTTAAAATTAACCATTAATTTAGTGCATAAAAGCTCTCCCATAGAAATCACTAAACTCCTTTTTACATTTCTACTATATTTTTTATATGTTAAAGATAAATCTACTATAATTTTGCATGTTAAAGGATTTATATGTTAAAAATATAAACTTAGTCAAACTTTTCATATATTAAGACAGAAAAAAACCAATCATTTACATTCATTCAGTAATTTCCATGAAAGCAAGGAGTTACTATCGGTTTTGATATCACTGTTTTAATAATTCTTTTCTGACTATTAAAAGATTGAAAAATTAAAGAGAAATTTCACAATGGCATATGCACATTTTCCATTATATAAAATAATTTTGCTGCATTTAGGTTTGAAATTTTCCTGTAACAAATTGATTTAAAGTTTCTTGTTATGATTTTTCTCTCCTTATTAAAACGAAATTTAGTAAGTTTATTGTATATAAAAGAATGGATAACCTAGGAATAATTGGAAGTCCCCATGCAGATTTCTGTGCATTAGTAAAATATTTTATTTGATAAAATCGATAAAAATTTCCAAAAAAAATGGCGCTTTAAATTGTATGCATTTTTTAATCCATATCTTTTTTAACAGAAATTTTCATCTGTCAAAAAGTATAAAAATTAACTTACTTATTATAGGATTACTAAGACTATTAGCAAGGATTTATATAAAATCAAGAAAAATATTTTTCGTAAATTTTCAAAATAGTGATATTTTATTACAGTGTATTTCAATACATGAATTAATTATCTATAGCCGTTTGGATAGTTTGGATACAGAATAAAAGAGGTAATGGAAATTTGGTAAAAGAAAATGAACAACATGCAGTATTCTTTATCTACTGAAAAAAAATCTGAAAGCTTCATAAAGAAACATAATCAAATTTGAGCCAAAAATATCCATCAGAAGTACAAAAAAAATCATCAATCACATTTCATTCAGACTAATGCTTAATTTCACTGTAGAAGCCGAAAACTCCCTGCCTGGCTCCAGTCTATTCGACTACTTTTGAATTAAATTTACGGACAAGCATCATAAAAGCCTGAGATCGTACTTTGAGAATCCTTCAAAAGTTCTATTTTATGCACGAGCAACAAAAACCTATTATTGATAATTACTTGGCACTATCATTAGCACCGACGACGTCGAAACCTTATAGTGATTAACGGTATGAGACAGGCCGAAGTTATCGCAATTGGCCACGCATCAGCAAAGACGCGTGCATTCCAATATTACCCTTGTGCTTTCAATAGACTCAAACTTTCTAGCCAGCGTCCTTTGGTATTCCCCTAGGATTACTGGCAGAGATTTTAGGGCGTGGTGCAGAGTGTGTGAGATTCTAAGCCAAACTCAGTTCTTTGATGATAGCACTATGTACAGCGCAACGATGCTTGTTACAGAGTAAACGTGCTAGCACGTTCGTTGTCTTTGATTGGTCTACTCAGAACTGCGCTTATGGGCAAGATACTAGGAACAATTTCTTTAATGTTCTTATGTCAGTAAAGACTTGTTGCTCGATATTAAAACTTTATATCAAGAAATAAAAAATGATATTGGAAGAAAATAAAATTGTATCGGGAAGGTAGAACTTTTCTGTGTTGTGGTTTTGATTGTACTGATCAGAGATGAATTTATGACCAAGATTCTAGAAACAATTTCTTTAATGTTTTTTCTATCCTATTAGTCTACTCAATGTTGTAAAAATGCTAGAAACAATTTAGATAATACTCTGATTTAATAATGACTTGTTTCCTGATATTAAAATTTCATTGGAGAAACGAAGGTATTGGAAGAAAACAAAGCTTTTTCATAATAAGGAACTTTTTTTACTCGATTTTGTTTTATGACATTGCTGTAAAATTTACAAAAAATATAGAATTTTTGGTAAATTTTTATCCAATAAAAAAAAATCGAATATTTGATTTGAAATTGCTCTGAAGTGCATTTAGATTTTATATCTGAGAGAAATATTTCCAATGAGGTATTTAAAGATCAAATATTTGAAATATCTTTTTTAATGTTCTTGTTCGGCTAAGACTTGTTGCTCGTTATTAAAACTTTATTTAAAGAAAAATAAAGCGACTTCGAAATAGAATAAAGCTACAAACTACACATCGAATGAATAGAATTTTCGGTGAAATGATGGTTGGATGATTAATTTTTTGGATGATTGCACAAGCATGAAATATAATGCTTGATAGCGAATTAAAGCTAGTCGCCTTCCTCATTGAGTTTTTAATATTAAAAAAAACTGTTCCCTACGATGTCAATAAATTATTATTCCGACTACACCGTTTCTTAGTATATAGAAAGTTGACTTTCTTTCGATATTTTTTAAAAGCTCGAAGATAAACGAGTTTATATTTTTTCCCTCCGAATTCACTTTTCCATTAACTGTAATTGATATATTATTCGTTCGGAACTTCTCAGAGCTCTGGAGGACATGAATGATGGAAAAGACGCCGTTATTTCTATGTTTAAAAGAATTTATTAAAATTTTTTGTTATTGGAAACAAATTACTTCGCCATTTTAATTTTAAATGAAACTTCATATTCTGAGGGATCTTTCGAAGCACTTTTAAGAGTATCACTGTTTCTTGGATAGTTTTTTGACTTTGTGAACTTTTATTTTTCAAATTATTAGAATTTAAAATAACAAAGGGATGGGGTAGTGATTCTCTATGATATAGTTGAAGATTCAGTTGCGTTAGGAAAGTTGCAAAAATGACTCAGTACTCTTGACTAATCATGTTACATACACAATGGGTGGATTTTTTTAATTGATTAGCTTTATATTCTACCCATAACTTCTGATTAAAAGGATATATTAAAGGAAAATAAAATTATCTCGGTTGTTCATTAGATACTATCATAAGCTCTGCTATCATAGAAATATCAATGAACAGCAACTTTTAAAATTTTGATTCTCTCCACTTTCAATTTTAACAGTTGCCCCCAAAAGGAGATAGGATACAATTCTTACTATGATGCGACTTTAGATTAAAAAGTATGGTGCTTATGTAAAAGTGTAGATTTCAATTCTCTAAACTATTAAATTGATTTTCCGTTTTTCATTTCAATTAAAAATAAAACAATGCATGCTTATATATAATTTTTTAAAATTCCATAGATAAACCATTCCCAAGAATTCATATATTTGATTAAATATAAAAAAACGAGACTTGTTCACTGTAAAAGTTAATTTTTCATATGTTAAAGCCAATCGATAAAAATAATTGGCTTTTTAAAGGGCTTATTTGAGACAAAGGATATAACATATTCAATGGACTGAAGAAAATATTTGAAATATATAATTTGTTTAAAGTCTGTCCATTCGCTTTATACAACGATGTATTAATAAATTAATTGAAGAAACCTCAAACTCCCGCAAATAATCCTTTTTCAAAGTCAAGTGATGATGCATAAACACGTCGAAAACATTATAAATATCTGTATAATAAATTTTGCAAATATTATAATAAAGCGAATGTGATTTTATTTTTATTAGATAAAAAATTACATATAAATTAGAGCATAATGAAGATTTGAATTGATGTGAAACACAATTAACTGGTTGAAATAAAAATAAAATGTCGCATTACTCGATAAAGTATAATCAGGTGAACCACTTTCTTAATTGAATATAAATTTAAAAAATCAAAATCAATAAAACTTGGGACTGCTTTATTTTACGATTAATGAGAGGAATATAATATTGAACATAACAAAATGTATGACTTTAATATAAAGAAATGTTGAACTGAAAAATTCTTTGAAATTTATCTATTTCAGCTATTAGTATCATCAATTTATTATTATTTTTTATATATAGGGGAAGATGTGGTATCTTTGGGTAGTTTTAACTTGGAAGAAATTGCATTACCCTACCATTTAATGCGTGAAAGGCGAATTGACATGTTATTTTTGTTCTTCTAACCGCAAGATGGCATTTCAGAAAGTTTGGTATACATATTTGTTATTCTGAAGAAAAAACTAAAATTACCTTAAGGTAAGTCAATATTTTCTGTGGATCTGTTATTTAACTTTATTATCATCTAGATTTTTTTTAAATAAAAGTCTCAATTTTAATTTTTAAAAGCAAGAAAGTGAATTGTTTTTCATGTAAATGTAGGTTAGCTCTATTACGCAGTTACATCAGACAGTATTTCCTTCTTTTCCACTTTTTTCCAGAAAATTACGCTGTTATACTATATGATAAATAATAATATACTTTAGGATCTATGTATGTTTCACTTAGGACTCAAAGAATGCAACAGGATTTGCATGAAAAGTTAAAATTGCCCTTGAAACACATCAGCTTATTAAGTTTATTATATGTAGGCCTTTCTTCTAAATTTTCAAATAACTTTGTTATGGGTAGACAAAACTGCTAGTATATTCTTTAGTTATCAGAAATGGCAATACGTCATTAATAATTTTATTTAATCTTTAATTATTTATAAAGTTGAAAAAATGAATATTGCTTTTTTCAAAAAAAGGTTTGTTCTTTTTATCCCTAACCGAAAAAAGTAAACGTGTTGTACGCTGAGGCATTTGTAAAGATGTGAAAACTATTTCACCCATTTTATGAAATAAATAAATTTAAAAGATGTACATTTCTCAATTGGTTTTTTTAAATGAATCTTGTAACTTAAACTTTTCCCGAACTAAAAATTATTTTCGGCTCTGTCTCAAGGTACAGCGAATTTTCTCCTTATGCTATGTTATACAAAGCTTGTGAGACACAGCAAGTTGATGTTTTGCCATCTATTGAAAAACAATTAAAGTTATTTTAAGATAAAAAGGCACCTGGAATCTTCACTAAGACTAACTCATTTGTTGGACCTTATACCACTTTATTTAAAAATTCTTTCATTAAAAAAATCCTATTTTTTATTGCACGAGGATACCAATCTGACATTTAAAAGTTTTGTGCTTCTGTTATAAATGCAGCCATGGACATAAAATTACGGAGATCATTTGACTTGTGGTTAAGTCTGATATCTCACTTCATTGTTAATTAAACGTTTAAATGTCGGAACAAGGCAATTTTAGCAAGGCGCCTGGGAAAGCAATTAAGTGATTAAGCATCGGAGGCGTGCTTTTTTAATCTTTTTTTCTTTATCAGCTCTTAGAGAAAGAAAAAAGCACCCACACAGCACATTGTGCAGAAAAAAAAAAATTAAATGCCTAAGATGCAAGTTTCCCCCCCCTTTTTTTGCTTCCCATGAAAAAATTGAGAACATTCAATTAAAACTAATAATTAGCGTCGTTCATTTTTATATAGAATAATTAGTTATTCTCTTGGTGTTATAAAGATATGAATTAAAATTGCATAAAGAGAAAAAATTACGTTCAGTGAATTATTACTAAAGTTTATTAAGTAAAAGGGTTAATTATATTATGAATATTACAGGGTTAATTATATCTTAAGAATATTTTATTGTATTGAAGTGAATTTAAGTATTACCATACAGAAGAAGGAGTTCTGAGGTAAAAATGCATAAACATTATATGCAATAATCTCAATTAAAACCGAAAGATAAATGTTTGGATCTGAGCGAATATTATTATAAACGTTATATATAATAATCTCAATTAAATCCGAAAGATAAATGTTTGGATTCAAGCGGATGCTTGTTTTAATAAATTTGGTGAAAGAATTTCGTTTATTAAGTATCGATTCTTTTATCCAAATCATAATAATTAGTTCTATTCCTCAATTATATCATCGGACATTTACCATATGACATGCTATAGCGTAATATTAATAAATATAATAGCTCTTATTTTTGGGTTAAAATAGAAATATTCTTTAACGACGAATCTTTGAAATTTTTCCTTCTTTGTTTAGCTGAAAGCTATTTAAAAATTTATAGATTTTTGAGACTTTTTTTCTTGAATGTCTTTTTTTAAAAAGTCGACAGTATTTCTAAGTATTAAGAGCATTTTATAAAGGAAAGAAACCCAGATGTTTTGTACATGTGTATGACATATTACATGGATGTATCGTTCATACCCTACTTTTTCTGAAGCAGCGTTATTTCCAGACTTTCTCTTATCGGGTCATCGTTCGGTAGAGAATCAAAGTTAAATCAAATTTTATTATTTGCAGAGTTAAAAAAAATTAAACTTTATGATATATTCCTTAACACGAATAACAGTTCTATCTTACTTTACTCAACGTGATGACTGAATTAATAACCTTATTATTATTGCATAAATCTGAATTGCAATTATCCATATAATCAACATTGACTTACGCGAGACACAACATATATTAACATTAATAAAGTCCGCCAATGCTAGGAGGAATAGATAAATGTACGCAGAATTAAGACAGGGAAACTTATCGTATCAGTCAATTAATTTTAATTTGTAAATACGTAAAAGGAAACACCTATCTGTAAGAGGTTACGAATCGAAGGAAATTAAATATGAGCGTACTTTAATCATGATTTCCGAGACTTTATTTAAAATTAAAATTTTGATAGTAGTAAATTTAATAAAATTGCTGAAGAAGAAAATTCCGGCTTAAGAACTATACATTAATACTTGGAAAAGGCTTAACCAATTATTGTATACTCAGAAGGGATTTTTAAAAAATCCAGGAAATTTTATTAAAAGATAGGAGAGAAAGAAGCATTAAAGTTCGTTTAAAAGTTGCGATTTCTGATACATTAAAATAATGAATATAATTGTGTTTATACTCGTATAAATAAAATATTATATGTTTCAACGCAATTGGCATTTAGCAACTGATGATTTCAATTTAGTTAATTCGCATTATTCACAAGTTTTGTACAGATATTATGAATTGCAACTTTTTATGACTATGACTGTGATTTGGAAATATTTTCTTCTTCCTTTCAATAGAATTTTTTTAAATACATATTATATAAATGTTAAAAACTTTCATAATTAAAATGCATGTATTATGATTTTAGAATCTTGTAGGGCACTTTTAAGGAATTATCTTTACTTTGTGAAAATAGTATTCAGAACTTCTTGATCTCAATATTTGTTTAATTAATTAAGCATTATTTTAACATTTCACTTTTAGAGATAACTAACCACTCAAATATTACATTCATTGCTCCTCCTAATTGGGTCCCTTCGTGTGTCGTCGCAATCTCATGAGAAATGCAGCTGTGCATACCTATCTAACACAAACTGTTCGCAATCAAACTGCCGTCTCTCCTCCTGTTATATCCGTAATGAATACTGAAGTACGCGTTGTTTTTTACGTATGTCACGTAAACGAGAGTCGAAAATTAAATTTTAAAAACTAACCAAGTATTTTATTTCGCAGTTCAAAAAGATTTATTCGTTTGAAATCATCTTTAAATTTTTTAAAAAAGCAAAATATTTATGAGTACATTTTTGAACTACAATATTTTGAATTTATTTTAAACTGAAACTACTTCGATTTTTGAATTACTTAAGAAAACAACAAACTCGTCAATTTTTGAAGCATTAGTTTTCGTATTTCTGAAACAAGAAAACCAATAATAAGCTTGAAATACAATTTTTTATTCTTTAACCTCACGTTATTTCCTATTTTATTTGCATTTTATATGCCATGTAAAAAATAACGAATGTAAAAAATAAATACTTGCAGTTCTATTCATTAATTAAAATGGCTATATTCATCGAATTATATTTAAAAAAAAAACCCTACTTATTTCAGTTTTAAAATGTAATAAATAGTCAAGTATTAAAGTGCTCAGAACTTTTATATAAAAGCCAAAAATATGTCAGGAAAAAATGCATCATCGTCCGATAAAAGACATTCTTAAAATCTTATACCATAAACGCCATAATCAAATATACGTTTGCCAGTAAAGAAAACTTGACATTTAGAAAAGAATTCAACCTGAGACACAAACTGAACACATTATTAGATTCGGATATAACTCATTTGAATGTCTTCATTTTCTTTAATGACTGAAACCTGAACAGCGAAATATCTTTTAACTGAAAGAAACTGTTAAAGAAGGAAAAATTCGGAGCGTTGCATTCGAATTTCAATGGGAATCTAGTATTAGGTTTTTTTCATTCACTTTTTACCTTATATTTAGAAAAAAAAAAAGTGCATCGAGATAATAATAATACTTTCGTTAGATTCAATGGACAGTTAATTATGACATTTAAGAACTTAAAGAGCATAATTTATGATCCAAATAATTAAGCGCAAGTGGTACAGAGAGAATTATAGTTTGTGGACGAATATCTACTCATTATTTGCCATCTATTTGTTTTCAGTGCATAAGGGGAATCGAATTGGAAACCAGAGTGCTGGGAACAGAGAAAAAAAAATGTTAATTATCGGGTCCTCTCAGAAAATTTTGATAATGTTACTGTGAAAAAAAAGTGGAGATTATTTTTCTTTAAACTTAGGGCTCTTAATTAAATACTATATCGCGGTCTTCTTGGAATTTAAATGAAACCGCAGAAAGACCAAATTCAATCGTCGGAGATACCTAATTTATTCATCTTTTAATTAAAAGCTTTGTTTTTTCAAGGATTTTTTCATTAAACTAGAGCTTTTTTTTCAAGAATGGACGTCACTTTGTTTTCATAGATTAAAGAAAATAAGGCTGCTTTAAACGATGTGTTACATTAATATTTTGGCTTTAATTTTTTACTTGCTGCCACTGTATCCTTATTCTCAGGATGGTGCTTAATAATTATGAAGAGTCTTCACTTTATTCTTATTAAAAGAACACTTATCTCTTTCTGTAAGTATATATTAATGGTTATAAGTAGAGTTGACAAGAAAAAAATGATTCAAGTAATTGACAATACCATGTTACGTTTGAAGATAAATTTTTGAAATTAAAAATAAATGTTAATTTTTCCTAAGTGGATTTAAACTTATTAATATTTTAAACAATAAATTAGAAAAACTTTTAATTAAAAGACAGAACTAAATTATTTTTCATTATTTTTACTTTTTAGGTTTTTTTTTCAGACATTTGTACATTAACTATATTTAACATTTGTGCAGACATTAAATTATATAATAAATGGAAAATTTATTAAATTTTATTTTAAATATATAAAGTATTTATAATTATATTCTTTTTAGGTACTTTATTTCTTTTTATTCTAACTTTATTTTATTAATTTTTACTTCTATAAAATTACTTACATTTCTCCTGATTTACTTTATTTTCTTATTTATTGTAATACTAGATTCCTAATTATTTCCTCCATAGTAACAAACGAATTTAGTTTTATTAAAATAATATAATAATAAATAAGATATGGGTTCGAATAATAAGAATGAACCATGACCCCGAAAGTGTTAAATTCGAAGTTTCAGACGATGAAACATATTTTAGAACAAAAGTTTGTTACAAAAAACAGAAAATTTATACTTAAAATTCCGAATTTGATTTTAACTTTCCTAGCAAATTAGATCTGAAAATTGCTGATTCTATTTCTATTAACAATCAAACTTTTTAAGCATAAGAACTTAATTTGAAAACGAAAATCCCAGAAATAATTTTGATTTTGATTCTTTTAATTGCATAGATTTGATTTTAATGAAATTTCCAAATAAAATTATTTATTTTAGAAATTAAAGTAAAAATGAAACTTTTAAAAGAAATAGTTTGATTTTGAAATTTTATCAGAATCGGATCTGTGCAATTAAAAGAATCACAATCAAAATTATTTCTGGGATTTTTGTAAGTAAGCAAATATAAATATTATTATATCCATGCATCTATTTATAATTAAGTTTGACTGTTATAAATTAAATCTTTAATTTTCGTAGTTATGTAAAAATCGAATTTATCTGTTTAAAGTTTTGCTATTATTCTCCTACCGAGATGGAGAAATCTAGTTTTAAACTATGAGAATATAATATTTCAAAAAAAAAATCCTTCAAATAAAGAAAAAAATAATTAATTTTTCATTATTGTGGACTACTTTTATTCTGTTTCCCTTTCAAAAATTCCGTGGTATTAAAAATGATTAGTTTTTACCATAAATCAGTCCTCACTAAGTTTAAAATACATGGAAAATGGATTGATTAAATAGATGAAACTTGCTGTTATTTGTCTCAGTAATTGAATCTAATATAAAGAGTTTACATTCTGAATTTAGTTAGACTAAAAAAATTATTCAAAATGATTTATGATTTTTTTTTCTTCATGACTATCATATCTCAAAGAGATGAAGTCACTCAAACGTAAGTTTATTGTCATTCTATTCATAAACATTGATAAATATCTTTAGAAGAATTGGAATCTTTATTGATCCACAAGATTAAAGAAACATTGTCGTTTTACCACAAGTACTTAAAAAAACAATATTAAGAATATTAATTTTCAAATTTGTAGAAATTATTTACGAACATAATAAAAGGAAAGTTTTATTTAAATGCATTCTAATAATTAATATAACTCATACTTTAAGTTAATGGACTTGCTATATGAGCTAGTGTTCAGGCTGCAATCGTGTACTAGAGAATTATGTGAATAACACTGTCTCCAGATACACTAATTGTAAAACTTTCATGCACAAAGATTTAAGATCAATCATTAGGCATATGAATGACAGCGTTTTTCAAGCTATACGGCAAAAAATTTCTCTATCTAAACGGCGTTCTACACAACGGAATGGAATTTCTCGGTTCCCATAAAAACAGATACGTATCGACAAAAACAAATGAGTTTGTGTTGACATAGTGAATATAAAATGAGACTTTGGAAATTAATTTTGAAATCTGTTTTACATCCTGTGAGGGGACAAATGATGTGAAGACTTAGTGAAGAGTAAGATATTGTTTGGTTGGATGCCATGAATAGCTGAGTTATGAAATGACTGCGATATCACGTCAGTTGGCTCCATTTGACAGGAAATGCAGACGTAATTAACATTTTTAAGAGCTTTGAGGTAATGTCCTACTTGGAAAGATTTCAATATAAAGAGAAATGAAGTAACAGAAAACTTACCCAAAACCTTGACCATAATACTGTCCGTAAGGGTACTGCATTCCTTGAATGAACTGCCCTTGAACTTGCGGAAATCCTTGCGGGTACCAATAGCTCATCTGTTGGTATGGAAAGGTGTATTGGGCTGCAAGGTTCTGAAAGAATACGAATACAACATATACAGCGCTGTTTCAACCACATAAATTAGAAAACAAATATGTTACTAAATATTCGACAAAGATAAAACATTTTCTTTAAAGAAGAAGAAGGGTTTGAAATTGTTTAAAAATTCTACAATGATATTTTTATGAAGTTTTAAAACTCTCTCAGTCCGAAAAACACAGGAAATTGCATTTGTCTGCTCTTGCGTAGTAAACACAATAGCTCAAAAAGCATAACGCATGTGATTCTTACATCAAAACTGTATAAGCATTCAAGCAAAATAGAGGTACTTTATCCTTAGTTAGATTTTTGCAGAATATGAATATAAATGTAAAATAGTTTTGTGACCCTCAACCCACTAAATTTTGTATACTCGCAACTGGTTTAACATTACAATGAACATCGAATAGATGTTGCGAAACTCACAACATTTCAAAGCACGAAGCGAACGTCTTTTACGCTTGTACGAAAAAAAAAAAAAAAGGCTGCTGACTTTATAAACTCTCATATTGATTTTTTTCTTTTACTTTTCTGTGAAGAATTCAAAAAGCATCATGCTTATAAATTTTTAAAGCGTACTTATTAACTTTCACGTTAAATCAATATATTATTTGCAATTTTATTTTTTGTCCATTTTAATTTGTACATTGCTACCCATATACATTGAAAATATAAGTTTTACTTATTGCCTTTATTTAATTGGAAGTTGTTTTAAATATTAAGTATAATTATTCACCTTTACTTAATCAGAACTTTAATTTAAAATAAATTTTAATTGAAATTTAAAACAATAAAAGAAATATAACGAGAAACAAAAAAATTACTGAAGTCGAATAATTAAAAATATAATTTTTTCCCTTTTTAAATTAGTGTTAAAAAGAGTCCTTTTCCAAATTTATCACCAGAAACCATCAAACTTGAAAAAAATGTTACCACTACCACCAAGAATGCAAATTCGTAATTGGAAAAAATTATTATAGCTAAATTAAAATTAAAAAAAAAAAATTAAGTTTAAAAACAAAGTTTTTATTTTAGAAAAAAGAAAGCATATATCAGATACCTTTGAGAGCCCAATTAAATAAACATAACGTTCTTTTGCATGAGCAAATTTTGAAATTAGGGAATATTTTCTCTGAGAACCAGAAATATATTTTTCAACCTAGATTTCAGTTTGGAATTGGGTTTCGTTAGACATAGAATATTTATTAAACATTTTTTTTTCTTTTATTGCGTAAAAAGTAATGTAGTGCTGAAGTTTTTAATGCTTTCTGTTTGTGAAAAAAGGACCTATATTCCCCAAAATAAGTTTAACTATTATTTAAACCTGAATTAGAGTGAAAAGCGTAACTCGAGAGATTTGTCCATTGTTTAGTTTTATCTGTAGCATGTTTCAATGAAAAAAATTCTTCATATGCGAACTTTAATTTTAAAATGCAAGTAAAAATAGTCTTGAACTTTCATAAATATGTCGGCAGCATTCGAAGAGCATTTATTAAACGAAATTTTATCTAAAAATAAATTACTTCAACAAAAAAAAGAAGAAATGGCGCCGAAACTACATCATTAAAAGAAAACCACGTATTTTTTTTCTTTATAGTATATTTTTGGACAGTAATGATATACACGGAAATTGATTTCCATCATTCTGCTTTTAAATTGTATTAAAAGGAGCATTCATTATGCGGCTTTTAAGAGATTCATTTTTACCGAAAGGATGATTGGTTTTAAATTTGGAAATTCTTATTTGGCCAAAAAACAATTTACAGACGTCATCAAGGGTTTATTTTAGAAATAAATATAAATACAGATGAATGTTCTAGAATTACGAAGAAAATAATATACGTCCGAATTCTACTTCTAAATATAGAGGTTATTTTTGGGGTTTATTTAACGGATTTTGCTTATAGATTCACTGAAAAGAATTACATTTCGTGGATGATTCGTTTCTGACATGCTTTTATAAATAGTCTATATTCAAAATAATTGATATGATCTCAGTTTTCCTAGACAATTGTTTTTAAGCAATTATTTATAACCGTTCTTTTATCCTTAATACGTGAAATAAAATTATCATTTCTTATTTTACATTGAGATTAGTTATAAGAACACCTTGTTTGACGAAGAACCATAAGAGCAATTTTAAGAAGGATTTCGTAGTTTTGAATTGTAATTAGATTTCAAGGTGGAAAACCGAAATTATATTCTTCAAAAATATTCGTATGATACATGGAAGAACTTTTTATTTTCAAAACTTAATTTGCTGTGGTTCCAGTTACATAGTGAATCTTTATTTCGAATCTAATTCACTTTGATCTCAAGCGAAGTCCTTGCCATGAGATTAAAGTGAACTTTATTTTGAATCAAAGATTGATTATATTATTTTTAGAAATTTAATGATTAATTAATGTTGAATTGTTTCATAACAATTTCAATCAAAATATTTCGGCTATTTATAGTAAGAATTAATATTCTACAAAACATATTGTCTTGAAAAAGCATTATCGAAAACGAGATGTGATTATCTTGGTTTTCTTTCTCTCTCTTTATTAATTTTTATTTTAAAATTTTAAAAACTTTATTTTTTATTATTGGAGAACATTTTAAATTGAAATGTACAATGAATTTTCATTATTAAAATTTTCTGCATGTTAAAAGACATAAAAAGCGAGTTATGTAAATTTACAATATGTTTATTTCGTTCTTTTAGTTCTTACTATTCGAGTACAGTGTAATGCTACCGCAATTTTAGAAGAAACTTCAGAAGTTTACCAAAAAATGTGTGAATGTATTTTTAACTTTTAAGAAAATATATCTTAAATAGTCAATGATTCCTATTTGAATGAGCTTCTAATATACATGCCTACAATTTTGAATCGCATTTGCACACTTTATAAATAGTAATGGTTCTCCATAATCACAAAATTAACGGTTTATTGTATTTACAGATACATAAACATTTACACAATATGCTAAATAAATTTATAATATTAGAATGTAGGTTTATGTTATTAATAGTAAATTCGTAATATGAAATTTTTGTGTGTTTCGCAGTTACGTAATTCATACACAATGTACATATTTAACTAGTTTCAGACATATTTTCTAGAGATTCCATTTATATGCATCACATTTTTGGTTGAAAACAACCATAAATAAATATTTAATGTTGATATCTCTCTGGATATTTATCAAGAATTTATCTCTCACGCAATGAAAAGCATATTTCCAGAGTGAAAAAAATAAAGCGTGTCATTCTCTCGAAAAAGTTCACTGAAATTTAGCAGTTTTAGTTTCCTTTTTATATCTTTGAGTCATAGAAAAGTAAATTTAAACCATCTGTATTAAATATGCTATATTCGCTATTTTATATCAGAATTGTTAAGATAAAATTGCTTGATTAAATGTAATGCTGAGGGCTAATATGTACACAAAATTAATATATTGTCGAATTTTTTCTGCATTAAAATAATACCATAAACAACATAAATTTTTAAATCGTACTTTTAGAAATCAAAATTTTATAAAATAAATTATGCCTATTTTCACATCTCCTTAAATTAATAATGTTGTTCCTAGTTTGTATTATGCATTATTAAAGGTTTAAAAAAAGAAAATAAAACAACAATTCTATGAAAATCGTGCCTTAAATACAGCAATTAAACTTAAATTATTTATTAATTCTGGCATTTCGAAGTTTGAGAGCACTTTATTTTCAGTTTGGATATTCCTTGAAAACAATTTCTTTATACATGGTATCATTAAAATAGTTAAACCTGGGTTTTTAAAAATTCCGCTACTACAAAAATCTTTTAGTGAGATAAATTTATTTGTCAAAATAGTGAATATACAACTAAAAAGTACTTCATTTAATTGCATATCTAAAACATTGGAAGAAAATAAAATTTATATAAATTTTAGATCAGTTTGCAAAATGCACAAAACTATAATCAGTCGGATGTATGTATCTACTGACTAAATTATTTGATTCTTAAGTCCTTTAAGTTGACTCTGTCACTTATTGAATAAATTATAGCTATTAATGAGCCTGAAACTTCTTTAAAAAATTCGTCTCTCGTTGAATCCAGTGTACAAAACCGTACATATTGGGTTTGGGATGATTTTGAGTCACGAATCTCATTTCTTCGATCCACAAACTGTGTTTTTCTCATTCTATAATGATGCCTTTAAGATAATTTTAGTCATTTACATCAAAATATTATTGTAATAAAAAGCCTTACAAACGATGATAAATTCCATGATCAGCTACGACATTAAAGTTAAAAATATGATCATCCTTTTACGCTTAATTTTGTTATTTTGACTGTTAAGCTGTTAAGCAACAAAAACAGTAGAATTGTGACTATTTAAAAATAAGCGTGCATGTTAAAAATAAAATTGTACCCTTTAGTATCGTATTGTACCTGATTTAACGAGTTAACCATACGTTATTCAATTTGTAATGAGTATATTTTCGTCTTCCTGACATATAACGTTACATTATCATTTGTCTAAATTTGATTGCATCGTAGTGTCGTCAACTGGCTTGTACCAAAGAGGAGGAGCTAGTAATAATTCGTTAGCATGTAAGTAGTTTATTTTAAAGAAAAATGTGGCTTTTGCTTAGTTTTGTATTTGAATATACGGTTAATGAGATGTATTAAATGTATTGCGCTATTCTAAACTCATCGGTTTTAAATAGATGAGTTTAGAACAACACACAAAAAAATTAAGTCAGTGCAGGTTCGTTAGTTTCGTATTTATTACCCAAAGAAACACGATTCTTTAAAAGTAAGTATGATATTTGAGCATTAATGTAATACTTCACATAGCTATGTTTTTTTAAATAAAAAATTACGATATAATGCTCATTTTATTTATGCAGAGCTCAAAATGAGCCGTTACTTCTCCAAAGACTTTCTTTCGCTATTATAGTCAAATTTGATTGGCCTGGAACCAGCACGGTTGTTAAAAGTGTAATGGCAAAAGAACCCAGAGCCGATGCCATCCATAAAAGTCCCAGAATTTTCTCATCGTTAACATCCCAGTCGATTATCACCAAAAGAAATAACAAACAGATTCTTTAAAACTGGGATGGTAGGAAAAAAAAACCTCGCTGAAGAAGAGGGAAAAAAATACTTTAATGAATATCGTGGAGCCAAAAGTGAATAAAAAAGTGGTATAAAATAAAATGGGACACAAAAGTTTGTCCAAAAGGAATAGTGTCCCATCATTACAAACCGTTCTAAATTATTTTCCCTTGGAAGCTGGTTCCGATGGTAATGAAGATAGTTGGGTAATGAGCCGTAGAAGAAATATATGTTCACAACGAGCACGAAGAATAGATTATACTCTTACCCTTACCCAACACATTTATGCCAATTAAATAGGAAACAAGAGCAAATAATGGGGAGTAATTCGCTAGGTGCGAGAGGCGTACTGTTCATTTGTTTTACAAGGCATTCTTTATTTTTTTCCCCTCCTCCTTCTCTGCAGTGAAAAAGGGAGAAGAATTTTTTTGGTTGTTTTTATTGTCATTTTATTTTTTATTGTTATTATGTTTACGCCCCCCCCTCAGCTTCTTTAAGTCATTGCATATTTTTGAGTCACGAAAACTTACTGTATAAGCGATGGCCAGTGATACGCCAGTCCTTAAAAAGGGGACGAAAAAGAAGTAAAAAAAATGTTGGCATGTGTTATCTTCTTAAAACGTCTTTTTCTTTTCTTTTGAGGAGAGGAGGACGAGAGTAAAGCGGAACATATGAGCCAGAAAAAAAATAACAATAAAAATGTAACAAGAATACCGAAGGATGGGAGGGAAAAAAACCCCATGCATAATAAGTGAATATAAAAAATATGAGATTTATGATGTAATGAGTCACTTCGCATAATTAGAAAATATCACCCGGCAACACATGGCCTGCACTACGCCATTTTCATTTATTCTAGATGCTGTGCGTATGCTAAGAACCCCTCGTGGGTCTCTGCTCATTAACTATTTGAGTAGGGAATAGTATTTAAATTAATATAAGGATGGCTAATTTTTGTTATCTAGCATCTATTGCTATTTGACTTATGAAGAGATAAAATTTAAGTGAATAAAATGCCAAAATTATTTATGGGTTCTTGTTTTAGCAAAATGCGCCGTCTACTTTTTGTTAGTTTTATCGTTCACAATTCTAGATTGTATGAATAAATATTTAAAAAGTTATCTTGAGTCTATTTGCTTTATTCTTCTATTGAACGATTTATCAGCCTGATAAGTTTCTTTCAATTATCGCGCATTTATTTATTTATTCGAAAATTATTAGTTTAAAAATTAATGAACAGTAATTAGAACGAATCTCAAGAAATAGCACGCTAAAACTTATTAATCGAAGAAAACTTAGCTACTCTATTATCATGTAAAAGTCGATGCAGAAAAATTCTTAATATAAAAGAATCTTAATTTGTCTGCATGCAGTTATCACACTTTTAAAAAGTCTGGAGTATAAATTTAAAAAAAAATTGTTTTTAATTTCTGTTTTTCGAATGAAAAAACGGTACTCTCTAATTTGTTAAACAGAGGCAAATAAACTATATCATCATGATATTTAAATCAATACGGGAAATAGCTTCAGGAATATTATCTTCAAATCTCAGTAATCTTAAAATTCTTATTTTATTTTTACAAATAAAATGCAATCGATGACTGCATTTTAGACTGTAGATTAAATATCAAGAAACATCATGATCCGATTGAAAAAGATTATAGAATAAATTTATTATGAAGATAAGTTGAGCATAAGAAGAAAATTATGAAGATAAGTTGGAGAAAAATATTTATTTTATTAATGCATTTTTACGTTTATCTTAAGATAAATGAAGACTAAAAATGAAATATTTAACTCCCTAATCAGAGTTGGTTTCCGAATTTTTAATACTTTCAGACTTTACTTTTATTTAATCTTAAAAATTGAGGGAAGGAATATTTCAGAAAAAGTATTAAGTTTCTAGAATTCTTTAAAAGAATTTCTTTCGGACGTTTCAATTTTTCCAAACAAAATTTGTTTGGAAACCCATCTTGAATTAAAAAAATTCTATTGAGATTTTGTGAAAAAATATTTTTACATAGTTTCAATTTAATTATCAGAAGTTAAAGCTCCAATTTTCTTTTATTTTTCTTTGGGGTTGTGGTACTGTTTTTCCGGTGGAAATGAGGTTGTGGGAAAAAAAAATCCAAAAACATCTCAGTCAACAGCATGTTCATTCAATTTACCAGAAGGCTCTTCTACAAAGGGCATGAAAATGCTGAGTGTCAAGTAGATAACCTTAAATAAGTAGATCTTAAACAATATTATGCAGCGTTTGAACGTTATGAAAATGCCATGATTATGAAAAATAATATTAGAGTGAATTTCTTAAATTTTGCTTAAAGTATAGAGTTGAAATTAAGGATCTACTTATCTATAAGAAATAATTTTCCGAAGAGACATTGGAAGAAACACTTTAAGTTAAAATATACAATTGATAGCCAGCAGCGATAAAATAATAAACTAAGAAAGAGCTTTGAGATCATACTTTTCTAACTTTTAACAGAGGTGGTATTACAATTCTTACAGAAATTATAAGAAGACACCACATAAATGTATTGTTTATAGTTATAATATTGAATTCAAATATTTTTGCTGAATATAGAACTTAATCAAGCAGATTTTTTACTTCTTTTAATATACAACTTCTAACCTGTTATTTTTAATTAATGGGTAAGAAAATCAAATTTAATGAACTTTATAGATATCTGCATATGTTTCTATTATATTTTTTAAATGTTTTTCAGATTTCTAACGATTTATTTACTCACCCAAAATTTATCATTTACGAAAAATATGTTTAAAATAATAAGCGAATATATTAATTAATGTTTTTTTATTAACTTTATTATCTCTCCAAGTTAGTTTGCAGGCTGTTAATTTGCAGTTACGGTATGGGATTAATCGAATTAAAAGGTTTGATATACATTATTCTGAATCGCAAAGCGGAGTATAAAGCGTCTTGAGAGGCTATGAAAATATTCACCAAAATTGGTTGCAACAAAAAAAGGTTTTGATCTCATTATATTCTAAGGATATAGTAAAATTGATGACATATTTTAATTAAAATCCTTTCAAACCTATAAACCTTAAGTTGTGAAAATGCAGAGCATTTCGATACTTTTGATGGAAAATTATCTTATAATATAATATTTAAAAAATGATTGTAAATCGGATTGCGATCAGTGGTAAAAAATTCGATTGTGACTTTCGCTCGGGATGACCATCAAATATCCGACAGTCATTTTTTTTTTGACTGAATTTTCCTGTGTGTTTTGTGAAGAACCTAATCTACAGCGATTACATTGCTGATTATGTTCAGTAATTTGCTGCTAGGATTTCTGTTGTTGTAGTTACAGCCTGCTAGAACTTAACACCTGATCTTCGCCTGTGTACGTATACCAATATGTTTCCCTGCCTGTGTCTGTGTTGACGGCTAGAATTTCTCGAGTTTGTTCCATAAATTTCTGTTCTTTAAATTTATCGAACTTCTATTATATCCAACCAGTCATTCTTCTATGCCATCATTTTAAAATACAATTACCTTCCAGGGTTTTTCATAACTTAAGTTGCTAAACAATGGCATTCGAGCCTCATTAAACCTCAAACCCTTCGATCCCTTTGTAATTTAAATCAAAAGTCTAAATTTCATAAGGTGAATTCATTCTTTATTGGGATTCTGTCCCTTATTCACTCCAATGAGGTGCATTCTATTTCTTGTAAAACTAAATGGGCTTAAGAAAATTTAATCTAGATATAATTCAAATTATATGCAATACTTTGATTTGTTATTTAGATATTTTGATTTTTGTTGATGGCACTTTGCTTTGTAATTAATTTACAACTTGCAATCCATCGTCACTCACTTTACTAATTAATTCAAATTGAAATGGAATATTAGAGGCATTTGAAGATTTTAAAAGGTGAAATATTTTTTGTAATAATGAGGTAATATGTAGAAATATAGTACTAGTTAAAACATTTGAAATATAATTACTCCAATTCCAATCACTTTATTATTTATCACCAATCATCACATAATTTGCCACCTCTTATTATATTAAAAATTATCAAGGAAAACGTGTTATTTTTCCAGAATGATTCCATGATGAGGAATATTTCATACATAAACTTTCTCAACCACGCATATGCTTTCATTTAATCATCCAAAACTATATACATTGGTTTTCATATTTCTCATTATGTTTATAAAATTTGTTTAGAAGTCTAAATTTTCAAAAGGCTTAATTTATTTAGATTTTAGCTTCAGAGTATATTGAATAGATGAACTTTTTTGCTGATTACGAATAAAATTTTCTTTCATTTTTCAAATAATCATAAAGTAGCGAAATATTATATCTGTCTTTAATACTTAGCGAAAATTAAACGAAATATCTGCTTAGCCATCATCAATTAATCACTGTGAATAATGCCAGAAAGATATTTTAAATTTGAAGATGCTCTAAAGTGGATTAGAGGGCACATTTAGCCACATAAATCTTAAGTGTGTTCGCTGTACCTTACAACCACTTATTAGAGTACAGCACTTCCTCTCAAGGACTCTTTAAGATTGCAGACTGGCCTTTTCGGAAAAGTAGTTGTTAATTCCACACATACATCAGCCTTAATAAATGGCTGTATTCTACTTTAATAATTCGCTGTGTTGGTTCATAACATGTTGCAAATAAAAAATGCTTAAAATCAAATTCTTTTATCTGTACATTTGCTTCTTCCTTGGAAAATGTTAATTTATTTTGTCCCGGAGATAAAATCAATTTTTCGAAAAGTATTATTTTGTTGTCTTTTTTTCAAATTTAAATAATCATTCAATGAATTCAGTGAATCATTCTGTTACTTATTCTTTGTAGATAATTTGTTTTTCAATACTTTTCCTTAATATTAGATGCGAATATTGACCGTATTTTATATATTTTGGAATTAGAGCTGGTTTTATGACGAAATTTAAATGGATGGTGGGAGAACTTCGGCTTCGGATTATGATAGGCATAGGGCAGTTACACAAAGTCTATAGTTAATGCTTGTACAAACTCCAAGAATTGAAAACTGGAATAAAATTTGGTGACAGGAATTACGAACATAATGCATTTGCGACTCTATGGGAATGTGGACTAATATCCGTTAATTATTAATTGAATTCATCCGTATGTTCTCTTAAGTTTAATATCAGCAGTGTTGCAACTAACTGGTTTTTTTACCTCTACATTAGCAATTCATTTGATTTCTTTTCTATTAATCGTATTATAGGCTTGTAAGACATCTGCTTACAATTGAAAGTATCTCATAATTCTGATCGTAGTCTTTACTACGGGTATCAAAGGCAATATTTCTGAATGCTTTCAGGAATCTTTTTTTTATGTAGTCTTGGACTGTGTACTGACGCCTGAGTACATCAAGTTGATTAACGACAATTTTTTTTAGCATCATTCACATTAATTTTTAATTTTTCAAGCTGCTCACCTTTCTTGTCCCATACTAAGCACCACAAGCAATATTATATACATACTTTTAAATAAAACCTTTTTTTTTTGCCGCCTCTATGAGATATCAGGAACTAGATGTATTTATTCGTTGTTTTCCAAATTTAATGTAATTTACGACACCATACTACTTTCATTTTTGTCTTCTAACAACTAAGTTTGTCATCGCATTACCTGGAGAACTTTTATACGAGCCTTAAATCACACAAGAGTCGCAACCTCTCATCCAATATTATGCAGGTGAATAATTTTCGCATTAATGCATAGGTTCTCACTTTTCTGGAGTTATTTTATTCCAACGAATTAATGTACGCCCTACAATGAGAGCTCGACCGTAATCGGTGACGGTTAATTTTCTACTCTCAATTTTTATTTACAATGTTTTGACAACTGTCATTCAGATTACATGGATATTAAGGTTGGGCACAGGTAATTCCATTTCTGTATTGTAGTTTTAAATCTGGCCTAACTCATACAGGTCTAATACCTTTGGGTTAGAGATAGTTTGGAGAGACGATCGTTGCTTAAATGTTGTTTACAGATCATTATAGATTCACTGAAGATTTGAAATAGAACAGTTATCGAATAAACAAAATCAAATCCACTAGTCAGTCACAAATAGTTTAATAGTTGTTGTTACGGCATTTTATAAGCCCGCTGACAGTTATCTGTCTGCTATTTAAACCGAAATGTGCTTCCTTTGTATTTTCAATAGCGCCAACTAGGACCAAGACTACGACTTAGCTACTCCCTTCTTCACATTCGCTTGCACAAACCTTTTTTACAGGGGGGGAGAGGTACATTCATACACCTCACAGATAGAACACAGAACAACCATGCCAGAACCGGGAATTTGTTAATAAGTTACGTGTCGCATTAAAGCTGATCTAACAAATGGAAACATATATTTTTCATTAATTGCATCTTTGTTTTTATTGCTTTACCGCCTTTGGGCAGAAATAAATCAAGAAGATGGATGCAAGAAGATGGTGGTTCTTACTTAAATTTTCTTTATCTTCGATTGAATTTAACACCATATTTACATGCCTAACTTTAATAACCTACATGTATGCCTTTTCATCTGGATAACCTACATATCTCTTTAATTACACGTAATCTGATGTTTTATTGAAAAATGGTTATCGCAAAAACATTTTCTGTAATAATAGTTAATTTTCCATTACATTAGGGACTTTATAGGGCAGTGGTTGAATGAGAGAAGTTAGATTATGTTTCTTTACTTCATGTTTGACTACGTTTGATTGTTTTTTACCTTACTTCATGAAATATGGAACCATATATTTCAAGTGACGTCTCAGCATATGACAAAAGTAACTTCACATGTTTTCTGACATTTAAATATTGTCTTGACCTTAAGCCTTTTTCTCCAGTAGTAAAATGTATTATAGGTTTCAAGATAAAATAGCGGGCTGGTATACTTGAAGTCCATCACTCGAATTGATTCCATTGAGAATGTGCAATTATTGTATGAATGTTTGTATCCTTCTTGACACGACACTTTAAAAATGACTAAAGTGCAACATATGATCTTTGCTCGGTGCCAAGTAATATGAGCAGGAGGAGTTACTGTTGGTAAAGGGCTCCTCATTTTTAATACTCTAAGTATTATTTTAAGACAACAAATTGCTAGAAACTGTTTTTGAATTCGCCTCATTCTCTTCAATTTTCTTCCATATTCCATGAGTTAAATGTTCTCATATTTCATGTTCATAAATTCACACATGGAGCGGGGACTCTGATTCATGATAAACTTTTATTATCATAAAACTTTGTTAGAAAACTTGAGAAATCAGTTCGTGTTTGAAATTAGGATCCAAAAAAAGCTAAATTTTAAAAAGAAATCAACGCTTTACATATTCTAAGAAGAGTTGTTTGTTGTTTCATAAACAATTAATATTCAGATTATTCAGCTTCAAATACAAGAATTTTAAGTTTTGTAATCTAGCTTGTTGTGAAATATCTGTGATTCTCATTACTTTATTATTATAATCATGCTCATTTGGGATTGAGTTATATAAGCATACTCCTCCCTTCATTTGTGTTTTCAATATTTAACTATAGATTAAATTATTTTGATCCAAGGAGCCTGTAACATTTTTGCATTTCCTTTCGCAAATGAAAGATCGTACAAAGTGAAAATATATTGAATTGGAAAAAGTTGGAATTACTGGAAAAAAATCAAGTCCTAAATGATTTTTAGAGCAAATGTTACTGCAATGATATCTGTTAATAGAAAATGTCACTGCATTTTCTGATGATAAATACTGTTTTTTTCTTTTCATTTTCACATGGTACCCAAAAAAATTGATGTTGCCAAGTGGCAAAATCTTACATTCAGAAATTTGTCAATTTCAGAGTAGGTGCCACGGAAATTCCATTATGTAGTTCAAATCTGCCATCGTTGATCAAATATTCTCTCTTTGGTATCAAGAAGAAGTTTGAAGATAGAATTGAAGAACTCATTTGCCATCTTTGTCAATGAACCATAGTTCAAATTTATAAGGAACATCTCCTAATACCAACTGCGCAGTTTCAAAATAAATCATAAATAAGAACAATATTAAATCAAGTTAACAACTAGTTAATTTGGATGGAATATTCTCAAAATTGCTTGGAAAATTTTCCTCTAAGATAATTTTACTACGAATATACAACTAAGTCAATCTCCAAAATATAGCCAGTTTAAATTAATCGACAAGATTTTAACCATGTCAGACAAGCCTTCATTATATTTCAAGAGTAGGGGTATCAGATTAATGCATTAACATAGAATAGATTATTATATATAGTTAGGAAAATCAAGCGACTTTATGGAATATTCTATAACCGTCTCAGAATATCAATCGGCTATTAATTATGCTTATCCTTTAGTTCATTAGTCTTTTCAGATTTCCTAGTTAAAATTTGTGGAAGGTTATTAAATTACAAGGGAATTTTATTTGAACAAATTTTTCTAATATTAATTGCATGTTTTAGTACTGAAGCCGCTTAGAGATAGAAGTACAGTCTCATCTTTGGGGTTAGAGATTGTATTTGAGACTCGATTCCTTTTAAGACCCATTGTGGATGTGTATCTCATATACGTCTAATTTGATGTCGAAGGTCAAATGCCTTCCCTCTGGAGAGACGCGGAAGCATTTTAAGGGATGCTGTCTCAGTTGCCGTCATCCTCGTATAATTATGGCTAATAATTATGAGGTTCGCCCAAAAATATTTCCGGAATGGAACTTATAAGGAATTAGAATTAGCTGTTTTTGCGCTGATGAATATTGTCTCGGTTTGTGATGAAAATAATGACATATCAAATAAGGAGTATTTTTTATAGATTTTTAATGGTTTTTAAACTAATTTGAAATGATTATAAATTGTTTTAGATCAAAATTACATTTCCGGATAGTGTTTGTATTTTATTTTCCTTCATGATATGAAATATTATCCAAAAGTCTGGCTGCCGAAAGTTTATATTTATTTAACACATGCATCTTTACTATTAATAAAGATGAATGAGCATTTATGCATCGATTCTCTGCAGGATAGATCATTCGACCTAGAGCTAACAAATTTGACATACATATACCATGAAGGATAAGAATACATACCTCCCTGAGGGACTCATATTTTAAAATTTAATTGAAAATTAAGTAAAGTCGTGCCGTTTTCTATGATAAATCTAGAACGTATCAATCAAAACGAATGAAATTTGTTTTGTAGTTTTTTAAAAATGAAAACTGTAAATATGCATCAAATTTTGGTCGAAATTTGTAGAAGAGAATTCTATTTGTTTATCATTTATATGCATATGAATCTGACAATTGAATGAACGTGCTGTTAAATGAGCAGTCCTTGGAATATTCCTCTTTCCCAACCTTGTTTCCGCCGGAAAAATAGTGCCGTAACACCGTAGTAGGAAAATAAAAAAAATGGAGTTCAACTAATGATAGTTAAATTAAAATAGCAAAAAAATACTTTTTTAGAAAATCTTAATGGAATTTCTTAAGTCAATATGGATTTATTAACAAATTTTGCTTGCTTCAAACTTCCAAAAAGAGTTCCACTAAAGAACTTAACAAACCTAATGTTTTTCCGAAATACTCCACTCTTCTGTGTTTGGGATCCACAGTTTTGAAAACCAAAAATAAGCTGTACTGACTATTTTAAGATTAAATAATTGTACATTTTAAAATTATCAAAAAGTTGAAAAGCCGGAACGAGTCAGATGAATTTAATTTCCCATACGATTTTTAGCCAGAATTATACATTTGTACTTCATTTAAACCGGGGTCATTGACTGTTTGCGTTTGTATGTAAATGAACTTCAGGATTCAAAAACACAATAATCCAGATAGATGAAATGATGAAGATGTGAAAATTTCAAATCCCTGTACTCGACTAGATCTGCTAAGTGATTGACTATTTGTTTTTTTGTCAATTTGTATGTAAATGAACTTGAGGATTTAAAGATGCAATAAGCCAGATGAAAATAATGATGAGGATGCTTAAATTTAAAATCCTTGTATCCACGTACTTGTATTACCTTACTGAATTAACACTATAAAGGATGGGAAATGCTTTATCGACGAAGATTTCTTTAAAAGGTAATGGGGAAGCTTGTCATTTTCAGTCTTATGTTGATCAACATCACAAATTCTATGTATAATTTCATATGACAGAATTCATTTGCAAGAATTTCATATTTTCTCTGTAACAATAGTTCGTACTTAACTTCAAACACTTTGAAACAATAATTTAACCCTTAAATATTTTACTGTACACCTCAGATTAGATTGTTGAAGTGAAACAGTTTGATAATATTCACGCTTTTATGGTGAATCTGCAAAGCTACTTAATATACAGAAATAAGATCGTGAGAAATAACTACAAAATTCACACATGTCATGCATAAAATCTAACAAAATAAATTATTGAGTAACTTAAAGCTAAACAAACATAAAAATTGCAGAAAAAAAATTACTACAAAATGAGATAACAAATTTCCTGGCTATGTGAATATCTCAGTGCATTTACCTCTCCTGCTGAAAAGTTTTTTCTTTTTGCGCAAAATTGTGATGCATCGCGAGCATTTTCGGCATAGAAATAAGACAGGCAGGCAATGAAGAAATAAGCGATACTTGCTAATCTAATTTCAAAAGCGTTAGATGTTTGAATTTTCAAAGCACATGCTTGTGGTAACTTACGAACTAGTGCAACAAGAAATGTAAAATTTGCATGAAGTTTAAATTAGGCTTATTGAAAAAAATAAATAAATGGAAAAAATGGCTAAAATTTAACTGGAAAAGCAACCGCAATGTTTTACTTCTAGCATAGATAAAATAATCTATCAAAGCTACTAAGAAAGCAATAAAATGATGTAAAAATAATAAAAAAAGATATTATAGATAAAATGTTACAGCTGTTTGATATTTAAGTGAAAGGATTATTATTTTAAAGAGATGAAATATTTACATATTTAAAATGATTTCATTTCAAAGCTGTAGAATTTATTAATTTACAAAGTTAGTTTGTTATTTATTCCTTCTCCTGAAAATACAATTTAAAAATGTTTTAGTGACAAATATTTAAATGGATAATCAAGCATTGAATTTCAATCTTTTTTCTCTTTTCAAATAAATTAAAGTTAATTTTATTTTTTACTATTTCATTGAATGTTTATGAGATATGTAAACAATTATGTATAACATACGATGCAATTGACGAAACTGAAAACTTGGAATGTGTCTTAATAGGAAATATTAATAATTAAAATAATTCGAAAACTAATTCTAATATTTTAATTATTTCTTTAAGTGCTTTTAAAATTTTTAGATAATTGTTATTAAAAAATGCATAAAGTTTTGAAAAAATGCACAGTTAACTAACGAACTTGAGAATAGTACACATTTAACTGCTTCAGCGAATGATTTTCAAAATGAGCTTTTAAAGATTTAAACGTAAAACAAGATTTAAAAATCTTTCTGAATTAAAGATTTAAATCTGTTTGTAAAAAAAATGCACTCAATTATTTTAAAATGTAAAACTAATTTTTCAAATAAATATCACCTTATTGTTATTTACAATGAAAACAGTTTTCCTCTTTCCTGTTTAATTTTACTTACTTTATCGTTTGCTTTAAACATCGAGGAAAAAGGCTTCTATCTACAGCAATTGAGAAATAATCGTAATATTTAGAATTGAAGTTTATTTTAAAAAACATAAAAATTAGAATTTTAATATTGTTTTAAGTTTAAATAGGAAAATAAATTCAGCGAAGTGTTATAAGAACTAAAAGTCAAATAAATTTTCTCTTCAATTTTTAAGATAATAATTATTATTAATTATTGCAAAAAAATCAAATAAATACCTATATTTATTATCTAGATATAAGAAATGGAAATTTTCCTTTTCCTCGAAAAATCAGTAAAATTAGAAAAATATAGTGAAGAAAATGATGCTTGGAAATATGCATTAAGAATAGATAGTTATAAATTAGTAATTTTTCTGCTATTATTGACCTATTTCATTTTGTTTAGGAAATGCTGCAAGCAGCTTATTCTGTAATTAATGTTTATTTATCTGAATGAGAATCTTTTAACTTTTCAACATTTAACATTTTTTATATCACATTTTAACATTTTTCTTTGCAATAAAACTCTTACTTTTCAACTATACCAAGCATTTTATGTCAAAATGAAAAAAAAAAAAAAACGAGCAATTTATATTTTTAAATTAGTTTTTCTTTCAATTAAGATAATTTTTTTAAAGAACTGATTGCTTTTAAGTTTCTGATTTTTTTCTATACAATCATAAATTTTAAACAATCGTTTAAAAAATAAAAATATTAATTATTACTGTTCTTTTTATTTGATTCTGTTCGAAGAGATATTTTTTTAAATTAAAATAAAATCAATAAAAGTCGTTAGTTTTGCTAACAGATGGCGCCATGTTACGCATTAAGTAACTTTCTGTATTCTTGGCAAAGACATTATTTTCGTTTAAATGTTTTTTTTTTTTTAAATAAAAATAAAATAACACTTTACATAAGGAAATTAATTATAATTTTAGTTTAAATATAATTAATATTTAGTTTTGTTATAAAACATTTAAATAAAAATGTTTTTAATGAAAAAAAAATGCATGAATGAAAGCAATTTCTATAAAATATTATAAATAGAATTTTTAAATGGAAAAAAAGTAATCAAAATACTACTCTACAAAATCTCAGCTACAAAATAAGATGGCAAATTTTCTAAATTAATAGAGGTTATTTTTACTTAAAAAATGACCAATTGCTATTATCTATTTTTATTTTTCAGGTTCATACTATGTTTCTTTCCTTTGGATTTCATATCAAAATGCGATATTCAAAGAAGAAAAAAAGAAAAATAACAAACTGATTTAAAAAATTGAACAGAAAGTAAAAAAAAAAAAATTAAAACAAAATGGATGAACTTTGAATTTAATGCAATACATTCTCCTTTCACTCACCCCTCCTTCCACCCCCCAAAAACGTAATTTATTTACATTTTAAGAAATAAAAATTAAGAAAGTATTTAGCCTAACTTCAGGAGCCAATTAATATTTATCAAAATGAGACACATTCTACTCTAAATAGTTTGAATATAAAAAATTTGAAAACTATGAGCTTTCAACGCACGAAAAGTGCCTTATTACTCATTTTAAAATGTTAAATTTGTTAAGAAAAGGTATGTTATTTTTTTCCGTCTTAACAGAATTATATTAAGGAATTATTAAAAACAGAATTATTTAATTCATCCTATTTTTAAATGTTTGAACAACTAGAACTAGAAACTTTTAAAGTTATAAAAGAATCTGACTATCTAGAAATTATAAACTTACCACTAGAAAAGAGACTAACAGCTTATAATTTTTTCAGTTTCTCAACACTGAACAATTATAGAAAAAACATCTGTAGAGCTTTAATCGTAAGTTTTATATATGAAAAATTTACGTCAAAGAATATAATTTATTTTTAATGGATAGTTAGAAACTTGATTTAAAAGGAAAGAAAAAATTACAAGAGAAATTTTTTTGTATATTTTTAAAAATCCGTCTGCCTGCCTGTCGTATTTCGCATTTTTATTTGCGTCAGTGAGACCACACATATTAGAATATCTGTTATATTAGAATATATCATATATTTATGTTATATTAGAATATATCTTCATATTAGAGTATAATAATCTGACATTTTAGCATCGCGTATAAAAAGTTTATTCATGAAATTATTTTTGAAAAAAAAAAATGTGTATTACTTTCTATCTGATTCTCTTATTCAAACAATTTCTAAGATACAATCCAAGCTTCTATACACACAATATTTAAAATCAACTATTTCTAGAAGTCATTGCTGATTTAAAATGTATGGATAAACAAAATGCATTTGGGGAAAAGGAAAGACATAATTTTAAAGTAAAAAAAGATAGCATTAAATTCATGTTTTTTGCGCTTTTAAATTTACAAATTTAAAATTTTGAGTTTAGTTTGGGATTCAAAAACGAGCAACAAAAATATTATCCATCATTTTCTTTAATCTTTTTTAGTAACTTTTTTTATATTAATGTAACTAATAAGAATGTCAAATAAGCACTATTGGAACATATTAAAATAAATTCAAATATGATATCTAAACTGGACATCTGCTGTACCGTCATATAACCGGCATTTTACTCTTCTCGTTCTCTAGGAAATAGTTTTATTTTCCTTAAATCCTTTGTTGGATTTACTCTCTGCCAATTTTCTAATGTGTTGAATATATTGATGTCTAATGAATGAGAACTAGACCATAAGGATTACTGAAAAGTATAATGATTTTTTTTCCTAATGACATAAAGAAGAGGTGACTTTCCTTTTATTTAATTTTTTCCAAAACGGCGTTCAGAAAGATTTTTGAGATTACATTAAAAAATATTCACCAGCTCATGATCTAAAGCGAGCAAGCCGAACTCGTGGTCTGGAAAGACTATCTTTGAGATCAGTAAACATAACAATATGTATGAAAATTTTGGTAAAAAAATTCTTATTTTTATTTCTATATTTTATAATTAAATTGATATTAATAACGAATTACATACTCGCAATGACCGATTACTAGTCATGTTGGAAGAAAAGGTTTCATAGTTTATCTATTTTCTCATTACATATAGAGTCCATGTCTCACTAAATTATCATACGAAATTCATAATTAAGATACAATGCTATTAAGATTTGAAGGTAAAATTTAGTATTAGATGCGATGCCTGGATTTTAGAAATATATGTCAGTAGTTTAAAATCTCATATAAAGTTAATTACGAGTCTAATATTTATCAGCGCTAGAAATTATTTATATTTTATGAGAAAATGTGTCACCTGTCAGACTTACAAGACTGATATTCCCCCTTGTCAGTTTGGTAAGAAATCCCTGCTATTAAGAAACCCACAGAGTAGGAAGTATGGTAATAGCGAAGAGAGACAAAATGTCAGACAGAAAATTTTCAACTTTTTTTTATGTCTTTCCTCTTTTTATAATATTGTGTCTCCAAAATGCATCTGCATTCCTGAAGAAAAAAAAAAACCATGGCCTTTATGAACATAGGCCTTGTTTATTTATTTGCTAGCAGACATATTTAGATTTATTTTATTGTATAATAATTAAATTTTTAAATCTCATACCAGTTCTAAAAACGCGAGTCTCCTGTAAATGTAGCCTCTATAAAAATGGTAATAAATTCAAAGTTGAAACCTAAATGCTATTTTTTTTAAAAATCAGGTAAACAGGTAATTCAAATGTTGCTAATTCTGGCAAAGAAGAGATTTAATAGTAAGATGTAGAGTGGTCTCACATTTTCGATACCTTTTTTAATTTTTTTTCTCACAATAGTGTCACTTAACACTTTTTTCAGGCAATGCAGGAGAGGACTGCTTCTTACCTGAGATAACATAGTCAGGAAACCTTTGTTTTCAGCCGCTTCTACAGCCAGAATCTCTTGCTAAGGGGAAAAAAGAGAAAACACAAATATGAAATGAAGATAGTTTTGATTTTGAAAGCATTTTATGTCTTGAAACAATTTTTTAGATTCAACAACAGTTTTTTAAGAGACTTTCTTTTGATAAATTTAGTTGGAGGTATATATTACATATAGAAGGAAAACCTATTGAAAAATAAAATCAAGAATATATAGTGAAATAAAAAAAGCAACAGAGTTGTAATATTAAAATTCTAGAAATAATCAAGTGATAGTTGTAAAAAGTATGAAACTACTAAATGAACCACAGTTTTCGTATTAATGTCAACACCTTGAATAATTGAATAACCTTTTTCGTTAACAAAATGATATATCAAGTAATAATACAGTTTTAAGATAAAGAGTACTCCTTATGAAATTTAGTAGAGATTATACTTTAAAATGCATTAAAATTGTTGAAAAAATTCTCAAATTACTTGAATATTCATTATCAATGAATTAAAATTTATATAAGGAGATATGACGAAATCTAGACCCATTTCAAAAGTGTGTAAAAATGAATAGGAACTGTGTTATTTTTTCGATGTTATACATTTATTGTTTGCTCAGCCCTTGAAGTTTTATTTTATCACAATTGTTATTCCCAGAATTCAGCACAGTTTTAGATTGCTTTGAATAATTATTAAAAACCTAGCTAATTCTTCTGAAAGTAAATGCAATGCGAGTTTTTTTATTGCTTAAAATGAAAGCCACCGAATAGTAAATATTTGTTGCTATCTAATGTGATTTTGCGTATTTATTCTATACATAAAGGGTGACTTTCTTGGTTTTTGAAAAATATAGAGTTTCTTGATTTTGAATATTCTACAAATATTAATAAATTTCTGAAAGTTAGAAAGTAATACCAAATAATTTAACTAGTGTTTTATATTCTCTTAACTCAGAAATTTAACTTTGCCATAGCTTTAACAATAACTTTAGTACAGAGTGGAATTAGAAAATCCATTATTAGCCTTCTTAGCTTATGCATTGATTAAATATTTTACAAGATGTTTTGCGGGTGGAATTCCCTGAATTGATTTGTTTAAATGAGGATGATTTTTTATTATTTGAGGAAGAATTTGCAAAGATGAATGATCTGATATATGAAATTCGAATTTTAGTAATGTCGAATTGTCGATACTGTGCAATTAAGTTACCAATGGCTGAATGTTACCATGTATGTAAACATTTCAGATATTTAACAAGATAATTACATTAATAGAAATAAACTGTGCATGCAAAATTAATGTACTATACTATGGTCATGAATGCTGTCAATACTCTGCAGTTTAGAATCTATTTGTTGTGCGAAGATAATACCCTCACTGTTACGATGCGTTGATAAGACGTAAAGTTAGGTCTGCTTCAAAGAGACAGATAATGAGAATCGAATGTTGCAGCTCGTGGTAATTCATGAGGGTATCATTAACTATCTAATTAACATATTAACTTAGATGAAACACTCCATGCTATAAGCAATGCAATACAGTTTAGGTTAACCGAGGCAACTTGGTAAATTCACGAACGTGGTAGAGTTAAATAGGTTGGCAAACTTTATTTTGTAGAAACTAAGCACTCTATAGGGAGAAACTCGGTAATATCTAGGGTTGAGAATTTTATGGTATAAAATTAGAAATGCATATCATGAATATGGTATCAAATTTCATTCGTAATCTATATGTTTCTCTTAAATACAGGAAATATTTACCGTAAAACTAGATATAAATATTATATATAGTTGTAAATTTATTGTTATTTGAGAAATTTTATCCAAATATTGTGTATATTTAGGTCCATTAACAGAAAACTCAGTTAATATCCATCTCTGCATATATGCTTGAAAACAATTTATACCACCTATTTTTGAAATATGAATATGAAGCTTATTAATTATATGATATAGAATTTAATGCTGATGATTAAGAATTTATTATAGATCCCTAACTAGAAATATTTTTATATTTTTGAAGATAAAGAGCTAATTAATTATCTTTCATGACAAGTAGCGTTCCCCCCTTTTCAATTTCTGCTTTTTACTAATTAAATCATGAATAAAAAACGTATATAAAATCAATTTCTACATTAAAGTTTTTTGAGACTAAACAGATGACATTTTTAATTGAGTACACCGCATTTTAGTGTAAAACAATAAACATGCAGCATATTAATTGAAAAGTTTCCATTAAGATAATTATTTCTGCAATAAAAATAAAAATTTCTTGCTAATGTTTCATGAACTCTTTGGAAATTAATGATATATTTTTGTACCGACATTCTGTTTGCATCGTTTGCCTGCTGGTAAATTTTGCATCATATTTATCATAGAAATTTACAGATCATGTTATTTTAAATAGATGTGTTTCAAAAAAATATTCGCTGCTTTGAAAAAGTTATGGTTTTGTCTCCTCGTATCTCAAAGATACAAGGAGGATACTAAACTTCTAGGGAGAAATTCAGAAATTCGCATTAAAGACGCTCAATTAGAACAAAACATATTTAAAGCAGATGGTTAATTATATTTGACTTATTTAGGAAAATAATGCTATTTTAATACAAGATTTTATTTAATACAAACTTCGAGAAATTTAAATATCGAGTATTAGATTATAACGATCACAGAAAAGCTTACGAACAGGCAGATAAAAAATAGAAATTAATTATGTAGAGCGATCCATTCTATATCTTACCTTTTTTTAAAATTCAAGTATTTAGCTGACGAATTTGAAAAAAGTAATAATATATTCTGAAGCATTTTAAAGGGATAATCATAATCTGGGATTCAATGTAACTTACATTACCTTATGCTTCCTAGCGGATTTTCGAAGTATTCTTAAAAAGAAATGAATTTTAATAATAAAAAAATGAAGAAAATAAGGAGATTATTTTTATTCTAAGAAATACTCACCTTCATTTTTAACTGAATAAAGGCACATTTTTACATAAATAACTTTTTTAGTTGAGCCAATGAATTCAAAAATCTTAATTTTGGTATTACAAACAGAACCAAAATTTATATCTTCCATAAAGGCATACAAAGGCCCAAATATTAATATACGAATGACATGAATTAAAATTAAGTGAAAATTTTATAAAGCATGCGTAAGAATTCAAGCAGTTATATGAACATTCAACTTCATAATCGCTTGTAAGCTGTATATTAATACATTAATGACATCTTACTTTCAACGGTTCGAAAAGTAAACTGTTCGAATCGTGAAAAAGTTAAGCATTTGTTCATTCATCAGTCTTAAAATCAACAATTTCTTTAAAAATCATTTTATTAAATTATTAAAATATCCTTAAATCATACTAAATTTATTTTTGAACAGATAATAGTTTTCGTCATAACCAGTTATTGACCATAGCAGTAATGAATAAAATAACTAATATTTAAACCGTTGTACAGTCAATGGCAACTCAAGTTTATAATCTAATTTTAAATATGTTTCAATCATGTTCAGAACTATTTTTGAGAGGAGGATATGAAACATTATGCATCTTTTATCCCCCTTACAACTTTAGTTGTCACTAAATATTACTACATCAAAGCGCATAAAACTATATCGCCATGCGTTTGACGTATCATGGTTTTCAATAATGGTTATTTCATGTTTCAATAAATCTCAACATTAAAATCTAAATTCCAGAAGAATAAATGAAGAAATTGAATTTAACTACTTAAGTTAAAACTAATAAAAAACTTTACATTTAATCTAACTTCTCTTATACTGAATTATCAATCAGTTTTATTTAGAACTAAAACTAATACTAATTAACAATTCCTCACTTTTTTTTTCATTAAATATATTTAGTTTAATTTGAACGCAACGCATACTTACCAGACATTTAACTTCTGGTTCGATTCGATGTTTGTATTTCTAACCTGTATTTAGTAGAGCGACCCGGAACATATGCTAATGTAATAAATACGTAAGCGCACTTACCTAATACCGGAAGAGGCACTTATACATGCATCCGAATTCACCATTAATTCCCTAGTTCGTCCGGGATCGCTCTACATTGCTCATGCTTTAATGATTAGATGCTAAATTGCGCAGCTTGCTAGAAATACAATTACATAGATATGATCTTATTTGTGCGATGTTTCCTCACCAAACTTCCAGAAAGTAAAATGAATACGAAATTAGGGATTGTCTCTTTTCTATTATCAAATTCGATATGAATGTATTAGCAGTCACTTGGAATATTATTAGAATATGGAAGAGCGCAACTGCCAGGTTCAGAGGTTAATTCATTCGTTTCTGCCGAGGGAAGAAACCATCGGGTGTGTGATGAAAATTAAAGATAAACCTTGCCGAATTTGCATAGTTGATTGGGTTTATGGGTGTCAATTTTTACATCAAGAAAGATTTTTGCATCCCTGTATATGATTGAATGCCTTTTCAAATATTCGCCAAAAAATATGTTTCTGAATTTTTTTGAAAGATGGGAAGCATTTAGTTCATTTTTGGTATTAATAAAAAATGAAAGTGTTTACCGTTTTTAAAATATTATAAATAAAGATATTATTGTAGGACAAATAATTTTTGCTAATGCCGTCTGCTGAAGTGAATAAAATATTTTAAGAGTTTTTTTTATCATATTTTAAATTAGGTATTAAAAATTTTAACTTTGATGTATGTAGCCTGTTGATGAAAATTCGTATTTAAAAGCTAGAAACTTAATATTCTTTAATGAGTATGATTTCGAATTGTTATGAAATATATTTAATAAGCATTAATATAGGGTCTGAAATCTTTGATTTAACAACAACAACAAGAAAAAAATGCCATGCTTAATTAATTTCCCAATAAATTTATACATTATTATTCTCTCCTCATAACTACTCATGATTTGGATATGATATACCTTGTTCGTATATTTATGAAAAATGAATTAATAATTACTGCTTCAGATATTGAATGTAAGAGTATTTTAAGATCGAATAATTTGCTTAGAATTCATTTCATATATTCATCCAATTTTGTTCTACTACAAATCTGTTTGCTTCGGTTATAAATTACTAAAGAGACATTTGATTTGCGGTCTTTAAAGATCTACACCAATTTATTATCTGTAAAGACTCAGGTTTAGTTTAACTAATTAATGCCATGTAGGAAAAATAAAAAATAATTATATATGGCAGGAAGCTATTATTATTTTTTCTGTTTGAAAATTGACACGAAACTAGATTGAGCAAAAGCTGCATAGTTATCCATAAAGATAATTATGCAATTCATATCATATCGTTTAATTCTTTTTAGTTTTTTCAAAGATTTAAATTCTAAAAAGAAACTATTTGCCCTTTAAGTTTTCATAATACATATCGAGAAGTCATAGATGTTTTACTGTTATTTAAGATGTGCAAGCCACAACCACCGACAGATATGTGGCTGTATGCATGTTCTCTTCATGTAATAATGTCTTTTATTAACTCATGGTAACTTGGATATGGATATTAAGGAATTGGTTTTGACAAAGAGCCGAAGTAATGGTATTTATATAGGAATGCCCTATATCAGGCCATCATTAGTTTTAAAAGCATGACAAGCTATGAAAATGCCTTCTTCGATGAACTGATAATGGAAACTTTTCGCATTCCTCATATGTGGCAGCATGGTGGAAAACATGGGTTTGCTTAAACTTTGCTTTGACATATATTCTATCTACTAGTTTTCAAACATGATAGGGCTCATAATGCTACTTTAATAACGGAAGAGTGTGTTCTGAAGTAAAAGAAATTCACAAGCTCAAAAAATATTTATTGTTGAAATTTAGAGAACAAATTACTTTATAAAACAATTGCCAACTTAAATTAATTTTGTCGTATATATTATGCATCATACTAGAAGTCAGTACTCGAAGTAATCTAAACGTTTATACAAGATTTACCGTCAGAATGTTTGTTTTCTAATTTCCAAATGTATGATTTGTTACTCCATAGAAAATCTTTTATTAGATTTATTTTAAAGAAAAAAAGTTATCAGTTGATTCGTATATACATTTTGCATTTTTTTACTCCCAAGAAATATTTATTGTATTCTTGAAAATAATTTCGAAACGAAAGGTTTTTAATATGAAGCACTTATAATTATTTCCACTTAATTAATAAGGAAAAGTTTAAATATTTATACTTTGAAACCTTAATTTCATAAAAAGAAACAATTGTAATCATTCAGAATTTTCTTGTCATTTACTTTGTTTGGAAAAGAACGGTTTGCCTTAATTGTTGAAGAAAATTCCCTATATAGAGTCTTGTAATTTCAATTGCATGAAATGTGTATATATCTATGAGTGAAATTTAGAAATTATGCTATGTTTTTCTGACGGTAGTTTAAAATTATCTCTTAGGACTTAACTATCTCATATATACATTATCCGACGTTTATGTAAGCGATATTTTAAGCGCGTTATCTGTAAGTCTTAATCAAAACTTTTGTGGATTATTTTTTAAAAATCGCATCGATATAATTGATTCTGCAAACCTAGTTTTGACGATAAAGCATGTGTGACGTAGGAATTACATGGTTTGAGATGGGTTCATTTTTATAAACTAGGCGGCGGACGTTAATCAAAGTTTGTGAGATGCGATTGTGCTGCACTTCTTCAGAACTCACGATATTAAGGATGAGCACGATATTAAGGATGATTTGCATTTATTATAACCGTAATAGTTTTCTGCGATCCCCTCTCTCTTACATGCTTATCTTCCTCTCATCGAATGCACTTGCCTATTTGGTGTCGAAAGTCGATGGTCAACTTGTTAAAGTCACACTGTTATAATTTTGTCTGTTAAGAGGGCAAAGTATGATTTATAGTTCACGATTCTTTGTTTGACTAATCTCTGTAAATAAGTATGATTTAATACTTTCCCATAATCTGTGCCATTACAATGATTGTATTTTGCTGCTTTCTGTTTGCATATCTGCTATCTACTGAAAATATCTGTGTTGTACTGCCGCTTTACACTTTGCATTTTTTGAAACCTTTTACATCAATTAAATATTTATCAGTTTTACATCAATTAAATATTTATCAGTTTTACATCAATTAAATATTTATCAGTTTTACATCAATTAAATATTTATCAGTTTTACATCAATTAAGTATTTATCAGTTTTACATCAATTATTAAAACATTCCAAAGAACAAAGTAATTTCCATATCTCAAGAAAGTGTGACGCTTCACTGTGAACAGAAAATTAAGATCCTTATTATAGTATACATTCGTCAAAATTGATACTTTAATGAGAATAAATCTTGAATGTCATCACTAATAATAAATCATTGAGTTACGTGGTATATAAAAATAAAAAATAAAGATTCCGTTTCCGCATGATTGGACTTTGAATATCAAAAGTGTTTTTCAAAAATTCAAGCAACAACAGAGAATAATTTCTTCCAAAATTTAAAGCCATATTTTTTCAAATATAAATTATGCATATGAGCTAATAGTTTATTATACTAAAGTTATAAATATGTATATGAAATGAATGCATCTTAAAGAAGTGATATTGAATGTATTTATAAATTTATCACAGTTGATTATAATACAATAAGACTTCTGTTAATACAGATAATAATTTTATTTTGCATTGAATGAATAATTAAAATATATTAATATATTTTCTGCATATTTTACCCCAGTGGATAGGATGGTATATATTTATAAACTGAAGCATAACTGAGCTGTATTTAAATATGTTTCCACTTAATAGCAAGAAATAAAGTACCTTTTAGTATCTGAGAAACAACAACAACAAAAGACCCCTTCGGTTTTTAAATCAAAAATATATCTTTCATGATATTACACATATAAATATTAATGTATTCCTTTTAATACAGAGAGCAGAGCTTCTTCTTCCTTTTTATGATTTTTCTTTTACATTAAATTCATTTATCATTTAACATTTAACAAAATTATAAAATTGAATGCAATTTACGGATTTCGTTCACTAGCTTATTTCCTGAATTAATTTTGAGAGAGGTTCACAAACAATTATGCAAAAATTAATGATGTGGAATGCAATCCTTGAAAGTCCTTTCAAGGATTGAAATAGCAATCATGCAACCACCCACCCACCTTGAGACTTAAGCCCACCTGTTGCTGCTGTTGGTTGTTTGGATCGCCAGCTTCCTTCCCCCAAGAACATTTCACTGTCTGGCCATTCACCTCAATGTTATGGGTAGCCACAATGGCATGTGTGGCTGCCTCTTTGGTAGCAAATCTGAAAAATATAAAAAAAATCACATATAACTTAAATTAATAATAAATATTTTTAAGGACACATTCTCTAAAGGAAAGCGCGATTTTCCAAATATTTTCTCTTAGTGAACCCTATCCTTCCGAGTGACGCAATCATATTCATTAATTTAACTTTCCAATTCGAAGCTATTCGTTATTACTTGTAAACGAATCACTCTTAATTGTGATCAAATGCCGAGAATGAAACACAAACCAACAATCCTCTCAAGAACTTCTACATCACTAAACTATAGAAGAACGACCGAATTATTTTCTTCAGTTTTCACGGTGGCATAAACGGTGGAAATTCAGTTAAATAGTCTTGACCTCAAAAATTTTCAATATCAAGTTCAGGTCATCGCGATTCCTATAGCTGCTGTTCCTTATCTTATTCTTTGTTTCAAAGTAATGTTATCTTTTGTGCTGACAAAGTGTTTTTAATGTTCTTAGGTTGTTTTGTGTAAGTAGCAGTGTTTCTAGTATCTCACTTTTGTTTTTTATACTGCGATTTTAGTTGAATTGAGTTTGTTTTGGAGTTTTCGGAGATTTTAATATTTAATTTTTATTTCACTTATTTCGTAATGCGTTTAAGATATGCTAAGGATTTGATCTTTCCCCCTCCCCCCCATCCTGTATGGTTCTGTTGGATAGGCTGGGTTAGTACGGGCTTTTAAAGCGGTTATCTGGATTCGAAATCCGATTCTAAAGAATAACCGCCATGTAAATTGTGTGATCTGTATGGCTTTTCGCCGTATGGAGGTTTGAAGGAGATAACAGCTCAGATGTTGTCCTCGTCAACTGACTACGTTTCAAAATTAAGAGCTCCGTCTCAAAATAGTCTCAGAAATGTTTCAAAACGGAAAGTTAATAAAATTAAACAAAACCTTATAGGTGTTTCAAAAGCTGTGCCTACACATTTTACCTCCCTTTGCATGAGGAGTGGCAGACTTTTAATAACGATATATCATTTAATCTTTATTCGTCTAGAGTAACTAACTTGCGACGTCTCTTATCACCCAGTAGGTAGTTTTTTCTATTTGTTCTTCTGAAGAAAAACGAGTGTAATAACCTTTCTAGATACCCACGGAGGTAACAAGTCTTGTTTCTCCGCTTCAGAAGCTGTCATGAAAAAATAACTTTTTTTGTGTGTGAGTGAAAATTGAAGTCTTGAAAAATATTATAGATATCATCAAACCTTAACCCAAATATTGATGAAGAAAATGGTTGAAAATATTTCAACATCGGATTTGTAGAAGAAAATTGATTAAGTTAATTACAAGAAACTTGTCTTATGTTTTAATTAATAATTTATCCAAATATAATAAAAAGAACGGAGACATACAAATAAAAACTTACAGTGGTAAACTTTTAAATTATGCACACAATGATGAAATAAAAATTTCAGAGGAGAATGAAAAAAAAAGCATGTAAAAAAGAACCTTCATTGAAAATGAACTGAAGAATGATATAAGGATGCCTCTTAATCCATTTAAGCAATTATTATATAATTGGGTGTCAATATAATTCAATTTTGTTTTAACATTTGTTTATTAATTACGTTTTTAGTTTATTGTTACGTTTTTTTTACATCTTGGAGGTTTATATGTGCTAAGAATTACTTATTTTTTTAAAGACACCAATTAAGCTGCTAAAAATGGCGAGGCAGGGAATTATAAGTTTTAATCTTCCAATAGTAAACGCAAAAAATTAATAAACAGACTATTTCCTGATTATTTCGGATGAAACTATAAGGATTAATTTCTTGGGCATCAAAGTTATCATCAATTGGACTTATCTTTACAGATGTTGAAAAATAATGAAACTTGATAATAGTTGCGATGTGATTTTGTAAGGTGATGATAATAATTTGATGATTATTTTGTGTAAAAGTTACAAGAATGAGTGTACACATTATTATCTATAAATCCATATCAATAACAAATAACTGTAGTTAGATGCAGATTGAGTTTAAATAATTGTTATTAATAAATATGAACATGTTTGAATTTCATTGTTTTTACTATTTCTCGTCTTTTAAAGCATTTATCATTTTCATTAATTTCGTAAAATTGTTTTTTGAAAAAGAATTTTGTTCGTCTCTGTGGATCCCTTTTTATACAAAAACTCTTGAATTACTTAGAATTTCGAGAGAAATTTATTTATTAACTGTTCTTGAACTCAATTTTTTTGCTATTTTTCCCCCAAAATTTTAAATTTTGAAAACAACAACAATGTCAATATTATTTGATGATTCTATATATGGAATTGAATTTTTTACTTGTTCTTTGAATTTCAATTATTTTTAAACAAAGGCTAACAGATATTAAATTATTTCTTTTGTTAAAACAATAAATGATATGACTCTTGTAAATTTCAAAACTTTATCGTTCGAGGTTTGCAAATGATGCCAAACCACAAGTACTGTTTTCTTCCATTAAAAGTTTTTGCATTTATTTTTTTAAATATTAAAAGTAATATGCTTTGATGAAACTTTTGTACATGAAACATTAATGTTTCACTTTTCATAGAATTATCTCAAAATTTTTGATGGATTTTGCTTTACTTTTTAGCTACATCTTTAAATATTAAAGTAAGCGATTTGAATCGAAGCAAACATTAAGTATGCTTTAAATTCAATATTAATGAGAAATAAAATGCTATTAAAAAGATTTTGAAAGATTAGTACTTATACATTCCCTTGAATTGTATTGATATTACATTTGTATAAACAATATAATAAAGTAAAACTATAAAAAATTCTAAAAACATATATAAAAGAAAACTTATTCACTTAATAATACATTGTAGGAGCTTCTTATTTCAGTTTGTTTAAAAATATTCAACTGCAAAATTTCTGCGGATTTCCATGAAAGATCATATAGCTTTTGACAGGTGTCTCTCAGTATGAACCGTTTCGGAAAATTACCAAACTCTTAAATTAACTGTCATCAAACGTATTTCCCGAGACATACACACATAATCCGGAAAGATCCTCTCTTCCGACCTTAGCCTTATTCGGAAAGGGGTCCCTTCTGTAAAACGGCATTCCTTCAAATGTAAAGATTATTCAAGGCTCTTAATTATAAACGCAATTTCATTTCTAGACTTTGAAGAACGCCGAATTTTCTCCTTCACAGAAATTATCCGAGAAATGGTGCTTCAGAATCTCCTTTGGAGCACTTCGGGGCCAATATCTGCCTGAAGTTCCCTCGAAGAAGCACCCCGTAAGCTTCTTCAGGCGATTTTTTTAAATCCCTCACATCCTCTCCTTTTTCTGCTTTAAAAGAAACATCTTTTAAAACCGTTGAAAAGAATGGCGACTACTGAATTAAGCGGCAAATATTGCTCAAAGGGACGTCTACCCATCTATCTGGGTAGAGAGGGGATATCATCACCATTTAAAAGACGTATGAAAGAAGGCCGCTAGTAGAGTGAGTATTTCATCCTAGGACCATTTCAATTAAGAGGTACCCACTCTACCCACTACCCATCCCTTACTAGAGTCTCGTTTTCATTCTTTCGTTTGGATTTAAAGAGATGGGGGGGGGGAGGGTATCGAAAAGCTTGGAACTAAAGACCCCATCAGATGCGAGGGTTAATTGTCTCTCTGAAATATTCGAGGGTTAAAAACTTCAACGTTTGAATGAACGAACACATGAAACAGGATAGAAAGAGGGGCGCGTTTATAAACACGGGAGAAGGCATGTGAATTAAAAAAAAATAGTTTAGCAAAGAGGGAAATAAAGGGGGAGGGGAGTTAAGAGGGACGATGCGAAGATGCAAGCGCGGCGAATAATAGAAAAACTTCATTGGGCTAAAGCGGTATTAAACTTAATGACTTACCTAACAAAAGCATAGCCTTTATCTTTGAAAACCCTGATTTCTTGAATGGGTCCAAATGGAGTAAATGTCTTTTGCATCAGTTCCTCTGGAAAGAGAAGGGGGAGAGAGAAAGAAACATTAGATAAATTGCAGAGGCATGTTAATTGATTTTGCTGCCATTGACAACTAGATAGTGCGAAAAAAGGAAGTGGCACAGGAAAAAAATTGCATTAAAAATTACGAAATGGCATGGAAAAACATAAAGAGAAAGAAGTTGGATTTTTTAAAACTTTTTATTATTATTATTATTATTTTTTTGGGAGAACATGACGACGTGCTCGGTGGAAAATAAAAGCGGTCCTTTACTTTTGCTCCAGTGATTCATATCGACTTGAAATGAGATTTGTCAATTTGACGATTTTTAAAACAAAGCTATTTAATAAAGAGCAATTAAAGAAATAAAAAATAATTATGAATGACCTTGAGTTTTGGGAGTCAAAAGTGGCGCCATTTAAATTATTACATCGTTAAAGTAGGATAAGAAACGATTAACGAGAATTCTCATTCGAGTTGGAATGAATAATTATTCAAGAGAGCAATCTTTTGAAACTTATTTATTTTTATTTATTAGATTAGAAAACTTACTGCGATATTATTAGGTTAATTGAAAATGTTGCGAATTCATTTAAAATCGTCTTTTTGTCGAATTTTTAGTATCTCTTTTTAATCAATATGATTCATTCAGAGAATTTTTTGATTAAACTGAAACGAGATTGTTGTATTTTGATAGTATTATACAAATAATAATGAGGACAATATCCAGTGATATTAAAAGCTGTAGTTAATCAAACAGCTCTAATTACAAAAATATTTAATTAAATGGAAAAAAGTGATTGCTTTTAATTCTATATATAGTTAAATATGGAATTATAAAAAATTATCGCACATCAAGATAAATCGTGACTTATTCAATGATGTTTAATATTAAAAGAAATATAAATAAGGCTGTTTTTTTTGAAATGTACATATGCAATTTGCTTTGCCACTGTAAATCTTTATGTAATTCATGCACATACTCTGTTATGATAAAATTCCAAGTTATAAAATTAAACTATACGATATCTAAAACTCATTCTATAAAAAAACCTAAATTACGCTTATTAACTATTTTAATTTAATTTTATAATTTTCTAAGCTTTTCTCATCGAAATAATATTTTTAAAATTGTGTATTTTTATTGAAATCTTGACTCTATTTATAATCCATTCACTTTTTTATAACCTGTGCAATGATCCCATTTAGCAAAATTTGAACCCATAAATCGTTTTTGATTATTATTTCCCTTTTGCACAGAACAAGGAAAAAAAAACCACTTTTCAGGTAGCTTTTTTTTATGAAAAACAATCTAATGAAAAATCAAATTATTTTTTGATTAAAAAAAACTCAGGATTTTTTTTAATTTATAGAAAAAAAAATTCTTTTATTCTTGCGACAAAGGACAATGTGCAAGTTTCAAAGCATATATTTTGCAACATTCAGTTTTATAAAATCGTAAGAAAATATTCTCCGGAGATGAATATTGCATAAGAATCATAATACGCGAGAGTCTAAAATTTTAAGTTTGATTGTTAAGTCTAAAACCCTTAATTTGTGGAAGACCGCTTAAAACATATGATTAGTTTCGAAGTAATAGTGTATTTTTAACACATTATTGAATAAGATAAGACATATAAAGGCCACGAATTGTTTCATCTGGCAAATGAACATGTGTATTTTATTTTAAAAATATTGCTTCTTGGCACCTTATTTTAAAACGTCTTTTTTATTTTATATAGTAGGGCTATTGTTATGATCTGTATGCTATTTTCGAAAATAATTTTTCACGTGTTTGTAGTAATAAAAAAATTTTTGTGCAGTTAATTTCGGCTTTCAAGAAATGTGCTTTTTAATGTACTTTCTACCTTTTTATGGAAAAAAAGATCAACTAAATGAGAAATTAAGGAAATCGAAGCTGATGTTAAAATACATTGTTGAACGAGGTTATTGAATTTAGGTTCTAAGAATTGCTTTAATAAGTAAAAGAAATGCATTTTTTAATAATGTTCTTTTCTTATTCATTTTTTAACTTAGTTGACATAAAGCATTTTATCCCCAGTCGTCATGTATTATTATATTTGATAGGTTTTTTTAAACAAAATTTGCACTAGTGCAGATGCCGATCCTATTAATTCTTCAAGAATACTGAAGATAAAATGTGAAGTATCATAAATTTAATGGGGCACTTTAGAACTAGCTCGAACAATGAACTCTTTTTTTAAAAAAGTTTCTTATTCCCTAAAGTAAAACAGAGTTACCCATAAAAACTTCAGATTTTTGTAAGAGAAATTTTTTACAGTTTGAATAATTAACAAAGCGGACAATTGTCTAAGGTACTGTACTGACTTAACTAATTAATATGACTTTTTTTAATGCTGGAGATGAAACAATATTTTTCATTGTTAATGAAACTGGATGTAAAATACCGATATGTCTGAATTGTCAAATACCGATGTTACATCCAAAAATCTTATAAATTGGTTATAATTAAGAAACTTTCGTCTGCTTACTAATAATATTTCACTGATGCAAATATATATTCAAATATATATTGATAATAAAAATTTATAAACATATATTTTAAAGTACAATTGATTTTAATACTTTAAAAATTTGTACTCGGTAAGTGAAAAATATGATATTAAAAAATTTAAACAAATGAGGTTTTTCAATATACATTTTGTCGCTTCCTGTTAATAAACTAAACAATCATTTGATTACAAGAGGTAAGTCAAAAATATACCCAAAGAGCTTAAAAATTTTAAGGGGTTGCTAAAAAAATTGAAACATTTCTTTTTAAAAAACAATTCTTGCTGATTTTAATGATGCATAATAACAATATTTTGTTGACAGAAAACAGAGGAATTCTCTGTCTTCTTAAGAACTTCTGTCGGATTCTTAAATAATTTATACATTCTTTACACTTGTTTCTTTTTATTTTAATATTGCATCCTCAGTTTACTTATAGATAGAATCCCTTATCCCAAAGTCACCAAGTACGGAATGTAAATTACATTTTATCTCAGGAACAAGGGCTCCACTGTTATTAAATTCAATATCTGGTATTTCTGTTTTAAAATTTTCTCCGGAGTTTTGGAAAATGGCATAACCTTTAATTTATTTCACACAAATTAAAACACATTTTGCAACTAAGCAGGTTGCCGCAGACAGAAGGAAGGATACCAATCAAGGAAAAGGTTGCCTTTCTAATTAAGCTCAAAGATAATGGAATACAATAATTTCGAATCCCTATAATTAAATGTACGAACTCAGAGCAAAATAGTTACAAGAGTATAAAGGTTAATCGTCGTTTCCGGCGGTGGTTATCCCAACACAAAAACAGCGACCGTGCTTGCGCATACAATTGCTTGATTCTCGACGGATCATTAGATCCACGTATTTGCCTAATTCGACTCACCAACCAAATCAAGTGCTTGACTGCCGCTAAGATCATTTCCGTAACCAAACACTTTGACGATCGTGTCCAGAATAGCGAAGCAGTTGAAATGTTTGTTTCGGTTTGAAATGTTTGACAGGATAGGCAATTAACTCCGTGAAGGCACGAAACGGGGCCTTAAGTCATCGCCATCAAGGCAGACCACCGTCAAACATGGACATACCGTTGTAAAGGGGATTCTAAAGATGCTTTGCGAAGTTATCATTACATGTGTTTAATTCTACGTTTTGTTCAAGCGATACTCATTAACGGCACTGGTTAATTGCCACTATTCCATCAAAGAGAATGGAGCCCCGACTTCAACTTCAGTTTCCGCTGAAGGATTTTATGTCCAGTTGACTGACGACACATCAAGGAGTCGTAACTATTTAGGGAAAGGGGCATTTTCATTGAGATACATCTGTTGCTGAGTGTTAAAATCACTATCAATAATAAAGTTAATGAGAGTCTTGAAAATTAACTCACAACCCTTTCATTGACTGCTAATGAGTATGAAATTACAGGTTGAGAAGTCTTTTATTACATTGTCTCTTCCGGTAATTCATTTTGTGGTAATCGATCGCGGAGGATTGCTTGTGTTCATATGAATGACTACTTATTTAATAAAGCCTTTTTGGGGAAAGATCATTAGTAACATAGCCTTGATTATATACTTGTAGTGATGATACTCTCCTCGTGTACGAATATAGTCTCAATTTATGGGCATTGTTTATAAATTTACTAAATCGAATTAAAGTTGTTGAGGAAAGTTCTTAAGGAAGAATGAAGTTGTTTAGAACGTTGTGAATTACCATGCATCAGGCTTGCTGTGTTTTGATAAAAGCGATTAAAGGAGTAGACACCTATGGTAACATAATATATAAGTTAAGGCCTCCAAATTTTTCAGTTAAGATTAGAAGCAATTAAGTTGTTTGAAGTAAAATTATTTACTTGAAAAGAACGATAAGGGAAACTGAATAAAATAAAAACATTTTGCTTTTTCAGTAAAAGGTTAGAAGTAAACAGTTAAGTAACATTCTGCCATCTTTTGTTACCTAGACATGATAATGTAAAGTTTAATCTTTATTCTCCTTCCTATAAATCTTTTCTCATTCAAGAAGTTACTGCAATTTATAATTATGTGGATAATGTGCTGAATCTTTATGTGTGAAAAAATCTTGGAAGTTTAAGCTTCATTCGTTATTCAAATGTGGTCATTTGATATCTAAAGACAAAGTGAATATTTTAGCTAACCTTCCATAAATTACGGAAGTGAACTGCATAAAAGGCCATTTAATAAAATAGCTACATTATAATAAAATTCAAAGCATGTTTTACTGTTTCTATCAACATGCCAAGATTCGTTTCTGCCAAAAGAACGCTTATATTAAATATAACTTTCTTTGCCCTTTAGAACTAAGTTAATATAATAGTTAAAACATTTAAAATTGCTTATTTATGTATCAAGATTTCTTAGGGTAGTAAGAATTATAAGGAATCTTTAAAATAATACAAAAAGATATCTTGAGAATTTTTAAAAACTGGTATTTATTTTTCGCTTTCTTTTGTTTGAAGGCAGAATTGAAATAGTCTTTAGAGGTATACATAATTCTTAATTGATTTTCATTTGTGATAATCATAACAAAATCATCAACAGGAGAAAGAAAATTGTCATAGTTAACTATTTATCATAGTTAAATAGATAGTATACATTGGATAAATCGGAAGTACTAATTTGATCGTATAAACATTAAAAAATATCTTTTTTTTTATTGTGACGGATCACAAAAATTAGATGCGATATGTAGTTTTTGTTCATTGGTATTTTGAATCGGGATTTAAAAGTTAATTTAGTATTCAGGGGATTTTTTCATTACATTGAATTTTAAGGACCTAATATATTCTCGTTACCATTTTTACATATTTCTAGTTACTAGCATCTTGATAAAAGAATAGATCAGAATTTTTTTTTATTCAGTCTCTTAATATATTCAAATAGGTTATTCGAACTGTCTGATATGAGAAAATTGATAATAACAAATGAATCAAGAATAGAATTTAATGAAAATTTTATTCCAATAACCCATCATTGAATACAGGAAGATATTTTTACGAGTTTATTGCTTTTTAGAAGCTAAGCCAATCAATTTTCTGACGAATGGAAAATTACATAACATAGAAAATTTCGATTCTGCTATTTCTTTCCTTTGAATTAGAGATCATTTGATTATGCATACTGAATTCATGAATCCTCAGTGCATATTTTTGTATTTCCTTTGTATCATTCTATTATATTAGATTTGACGTATTGTATTTTTTACTTCTCTTCTGTATGCCTTTCAAGTTTCGCTTGCCTTATTATTTCTTACCAAAAATATGATTATGGAAATTTTCAGTTACATTGATTTGCATATCATAGATTCTGACAACCATTTATCCAGTTAAAACTGATATCTATTTATTTCTTAAACGAAATATCCATTTTTATAGCAATTTTGCTTAACCATTTAAAAAAGATCAACATATTTTAACTCATAACATGGCTTCCAACATTTGCTTACTTTGAGGGAAAACAGTATTAAAATTTTTTTTAAGTGGTGGCTTGTTTGAACCATTTTTCATAACAAAATTTCTGAATTCCTTTGTTAGATTGGCGCCCCTTTTAGAATAAACACCATGACCATTTTTGCCTCTTAGTTATAAATGTACTTTATCGACAATGTACTCTATCTGTTCATTCGACTTGCCAGCTGTTTTGTTTAGCTCCTTTTTAGATTTCCTTCTGGAAAGGAACTTCAACCTTGAAGGGTGTAATGTGATTCGGCCTCGACCTTCTTATATCGGAAGTCACGTTTTATTCTATTGCCGCAGCGTAATTTTGGTAATGTCGGTTACCGAATCTAAAATATTTTAGTTTCAAACACAATACTTTGTTGCACAGTTACCTTTTCTTTACATATTTATGAAACCTAGATGTTTTCAAAGACACATGTGTTGATTTTGTGTCTTTAATTAGTTTTATTTTTTCAACTTTTTTTAGCACTATGTATCACTCGGATAACGTTATAGCTGCCATGCTATCGTTCTTTTTTCCACGCTATCGCATAAATAAATGTTGAAGTGAGAGAAGTGATGTACTTCACAGAATTTTTTTATCCTCTTCCCTGATCTAAAACAATTGAGAGACGAAAGTCATTTAGTAGTTTTATATATGGTTGTTTTGAAATAATTTGAATCAAATATGCAAGATGTTTCTGTTTACATAATTTTTATAAGTGCAAAATGAATTAGTGAGGAAACTGACTACATTACTTTAATTATCTAGTATTTTTTAAGAGGAAATAATTGTATTACAGTAGAATTTCTGAATAGGAAACCCTTAGATGTGAAATCCACTTTCACTAAAAATCCATAGTGAATTTTGTGCACGTACATTTAAACTTTCCGCTGTATGTAAAAGACCCATGCAGTTATTATGGTGTAGAATTTTGGAAACCAGTTCAGATATTTCCCTCGTTGTATGAAATAAGTTAAAATTAAGAGTCGCATCTCAAAATAATCCATTTGCAGTTTCAAAACTAGACAGTAAGTAAGCATAACTATTCAGGGCATTGTTGTTAGTAACTAGAACTGGAAATTTTGGCCCCTAAAAAGTTTTCCGATCTATCTTAATGCATATCAATTATCACAGATCCTGATATGCTGGATAAAAGAGATTACGGTAAAGAGCAAATACATCAAAAAGGCTTGTTTTGTGAGGATAATTTGGAGTTAGTAATACTATTTTTCTCATTGAATAAAAAATAATGCAAGTGATAATTTATACTGCATTTTAAAACGTTGTAATTCCATCTTTCTTCCTTACTGATTTTTAATTGTTTTTTAAAAAATAAAATCAATAAAATAGTTGAAGGTACTGAATCTGAATTTGTTAGCAAATAACGCTAGTAAGAAGTGGATTTAATTAAATATGACTTAATTTCTTTTGATTAACATGTAAATTTTGACTTTCCTATCTTTATTAAAACAATAATTTCTCTGAATAAACGAAAACTTTTGCAGGACATTCGAAAACCTTCGTATTTGAAAATTATGTGCTTAAAACTAAATTTTATTCCATATATGTACTAAAATTTCATGATCTTGTTAAAAATGAAGTTAAACACGAAGAAGGATTTGAAAAATTGTTTAATATCTTTATTTAAATTATTAAACAGTTTGATGAAAGTATATCGATTATTAAAAAATGCGTAAGAGAATATGTTTCTTTATTAACTGATCTCACTTTATTGAACACTATAAGGTATTGGAAACTAATTTCTTAATGTGAAAGGTAAATGTTTCACATTTCTTTTCAATATGAAGTAAAGAAAAGGTAAAATTACATTCTATCATTAGTATTTTATCTGAATTTTTTTAGCTTTTAATTCCTGTGATAAAGATGGATTTATTTTTGTGGAAAAATTCTATTATAGATTATATTTTCCTTTTCATTTATCTAGTATAACTTTTAAGCACTACAATACGAATTTCCATAAACCTAAGGTTATCTCTCTGTTTCTCTAAAAGTAAAATGAAAAAGAAGTTAATTTCGAAAAAATTTCAATCATTGACTTTTTTTTCTTTAATCCGTATGATGAAGGTAGAATAAGTAATTTTTTGAAAGAAAAATGTTAATAACAAAATATATTTATTTATTAATCTAAGAATTCGTATTTTGAGAGTACTGAAAATGAGCAGTTCAATAGATGAGTTTACACAGTCAAGAATAAAAATCCAAAAGAACTACGCATAAGTAAATAAAATTAAAAAGAAAGCACTAGAGAGAGGGAAAAAAGATCTCGACCAAAATGTTAGCATGATAAAATGAAAGAAAAAGGAGAGAAAAAAGATCTAACAAAAAATCAACCATTTTTACTCTGACAAGAACGAGGTACTGAAAACAGTTTTTTTCCTTTCGTTTTTTTTTCTACCATTCTCCGAAATTTGACGTAACGCATTGGAAACATGTTTTATTTTATCATGTTGCCTTTTTATTCAAAACATAGTTTAGGTTCTTCCAAGAATAATTAAATTTTGAAAGATTTTTTTTTTATTCTTCCTGAAATTTTACTTTAGCAAACTTCCCATGCATAAGATACAAGTTAATAAGCTTGTATAGGTAAAATTTTCAAAATTACGAATGGATGTGATAAAACTATGAATAAGATAAGCATTCTGAACAAAATTTTAAAATCCTTTGTTCTGTTGCATTCAAATTTTGTCTTAATTTTAATTAAGGTTCTAGTAATTAATTTTTATGTATTATGAATTCTGCTCATAAAATACTAATGGATGTTTTATTACAGATAAAGTTAGCCATCTTTTTATTTTACTATACATTTAAATTTTTCTATATTTTACTTCAATGAAGGAGAAAAGTTCGAGCTCAACCAAACCTCAATCTTTTAAATGTAAAAGTGTCGGTTTTAAAATAAGTTTAATCCCATTTTGGATTGCAATGAGACTTTCATGTATTTTAAGTACCACACTTCGTTAAAGAACATATATATGTGTATATATGGCATTGAGAACCAGAGTGGTCAAACTCATAACTTCCACTCAAATTGAATTCAGCAGTATACTACTTAAAATTGAACAGAACTATTTAATTAAATGTTGCTATTTTATACAGGTCGTTTAAAACTAATTTTATCCACTCCGAATTTAAAAGAAAACATGTTATACATATTTGGTTGAACAATAATTTAGTTTAGGAGGTACTATTTTGGTTTGCTGAGAAAAAGTTGACGCTTGGCATCAAAAGCTCACCATATTTCTTTTTTTAATGAAAGTTTTAAGTTTCTGACAGTTACTTGAAGTTTCTATTTCAAGGGGATTGGCAACATGCCGTACATGAAAAAAATAACTCTCTAATAAACAAGTATAGTAGAAAAAAAAACAACGTTTGGAATGTAAGGTGCTTACATTAAAAGTAATTGTGGCAACTATGATATTTTCAGTCTATTTTACTGCCTTTAAAATAATTAGGACCCACTGACAAGGGCGAGTACTACACAACAAACTTTTGTATCCTAAATATACAATACTTCTCTTATTAATCTGTTATTAGGATAAATTAGACATACAAGAAGGTAAAAACAAGTAAAGAGTAACAAATAAAAAAAGTTTCAGAATGGAATTTTTTTGAAATATGACTGCAACGAATTAAAAAATGCAAGAATAATGTGTGCACTGTAATTATTAGAAACATTTAAAAGCATTAATCATAGCAAATATGCTTCAAAAATTATTTAAAAATAATAAAATAACTCAGAATTTCTTATTTATTGAACTACGGATATAACCAACAATAAATGAGGGGATTCACTGTTTATTATATTAACATTACATTTCTTTCGAGGCAACGGAATAACCTGCAAGTCATTACTCGAAGCATGTTAAGAAATGTTTCACTGAGTTGAAGTTTGAAAAACAGATTACATTTAATTAATTTTTTAATGAAATAAAATTCAGATCTGGGTAAAATGAATGAACAAGCCTTCATAATAATTTATGCTGTAAATACTGCTCAGTTATCAGAAGTATTTCTTTTTAAGATGAAGATGAAATGAATATCATTTAAATTCCTTTAAATAAAAAAATAAAAAAATTTTTTATATTATTTATTAAAAAATTAGAGCATTTAAAACATTGGAAACTCGCCGACTGGAATTCTAGTTTTGAAAAACGAATATATGACTGAATATTTCATATATTTTTTATTTCAGTGCACGAGAAAAAATAAAATATTATAATTAAATGCGAGTTATGTTACATACAACAGCATATATAGATAAATTATTATTAAATAATGAGTTCTGACTTCTAGGTTGTTTAGTTGTTCCGGAAAGAAAATGTTGAAGTCAAAGGTAGCTCTCGTATAATGATGGTTGAATTAGTTGCTTCATATATAAGCGGCTTGGAGTTATCTTATTTAAATTAGATTCTAAAAATACTTATTACAAGCAATGCTAAACAGCTATTATTAGCAATTCTAGAGAATATTACAGTGTACATTTTAATCTAGCGTAATTGCACTACTTAAAAATAACATTTGAAACTATAATCTCACATTCATCAATTTTTGCTTGCATTCTCTTCTCAGTTTATAAAACTAATATTGAAAGAAAAACTGCATATTTATGAGGTCAAAAGTAATTCTGAAACAAAATCTTAGGAAATATGCTTTGTCTGACCACGATCATGATTGCTAATGGGATCTAAAACTCATGAAGTCCATAAAATATTTTTCCGAAGTTTTTTGTTAGTCGCATTTAGTGTATTCGAACACAGACATTAATATTTGATTTGTTATCTACTAGACTTGTTTATTAAAGGTCTTTCTATTTCATATCGTCTAATCTCCTTTCGTAATCCCTATTTTGTCTAAGTCGAAACTTCAAACCGCTTGCGGTATTTCATAATTCTAACTAAAACCACATTTTTAGAAAAACCCAGGAAAACTGATAAAGGGCGGTAAAAAGGTGTTTTTTGTCTGTCTCATTCTAGATTAATGAACTATCTTTAGACCGCTGTTTGTTAGTATGCCATTTCTGTTCATTTCCTCTCTATTTTAAAAAAAATTTCACTCTTAAAAAAAACTCGTATAGAGATGCGGTTTTTCGATACAGTGTTGTTTACTCTGGACTTATAAGTGATTAATATTTCATTCAGTAATTCAATTATTAATAAGTTTAAATACTTTAACTACGACAGAATTAAAATCAAAACTATAAGAATATTTTTTGAAGCAATTAAAATTTCAGCATTTTTTTACCATACCTAAAAATAAAATAAAAGCAATTTAAGAAGTATAACTACAAAAAAGTTAGTTTCAGCTACAATAAGGATTGTTTTCTATTGAAGTAAATACAAAAATATCACAAATGTGGATTCGGTAATTTTAACAATGAGGACGGAATTTTATTATTTATTCTCCAGCAAAAATTCAAGAAAAAAGTAACGAATAAATAGCTATCAAGTATGGTCATTGCAATAAAAGAGCTATAATCACTATTGAGATTTATTATATTGTTTACAGTCTGACATTAATAATTTTTTTAAATTTATAAATGCTGTGTGCCATTATATAAAAAATAATGTACAAAAATTATTATGTTCTTATTTAAAAGCAAATTTACACAATTATAATTTACAGCTAAGTTATGATGGACCTAAATTTTCATTTTGACAATAAGTGAATTTATAAAGTATTTTTATCTAATTTTTGTAAACTTTTACGTATGCTTGCCTATATTGTTAAATTAGTTTATTACTATACAGTTTTGACACGAAGAGTACCTTCAAAATATAATTATATTTCCTTTATATAATATATATTTTTCTTTAAAAAAATTGTAGCAGCTTTTTCTAAAAAAAGAAATTGCCTGATAATCGAAATGGAACATTAAATAGCTTTTTAATGAGAACAATATGCTATCATTATTTAGTAATATAAAATCTCAATGTCAGTTTGAATCCGAAAAAAAAATCCTAATTTCTAGGTACTCATGAAAATATTATCTAACCCAAAATTATTTTAGGTAAAACAAGTAATTATAGTGAATTTTACAAGATTTCTGTAGTTTTTGAAATGTCACTCATTAATGGATTTCAGCTATTTAAATTGATTCCTTTAAATATAAAAATTTCTAATGGAAAAATATTTGAAAAAATTCTGATTTATTTCAATATCTTTTGCAGGTAAAAGGGAATTTATATTTACTATTAGAAATGAATATGTAAATGTTACGAAAATCCCGCATTCAAATTCACTTTTGAAGTATTGAGAGGTCATTATTAAATTAAAAGGACTATTTTTCTCTGAAAAATAAGTTGCATTCCTTAATTCATTTCACTTTCCCTAAACTAATTATTGATTATCAAGAAATTTTCAAACACCAATTTTTGTTAACAATAATTCTTTCAAGAATTAGTATCAGTATGCAACAGTTTAAAACTGAAAATTTGATTATTAGTAAGTGTATCATTTCAAAAAACTTTTGACCATTCTCAATCACTGCTTTGATCATAGAAGATAGATATCAGATACACTAAGATAGGAAATGAGACGTATAAAAGAAAAATAAAATAATATAAATAAATATAAAAAGTTATAAAATACACATATTATGAGTAATATGGTTTTTTCTAGTATTTTGATGAATGCGGAGGGAAGCCATATGACATTGTGAAAGGGACTTATTATGAAGAATTTAGAGTATAATTTTAATATAACATAATTAAAGTTGTTGCAAAACAAGTTAAAATCAAAACACTGCATTCTAGTTTTAAGTTCATTTGAAAATTTAAGGAAAGGATGCCTTCAAATGCAAAATGAATATAAATACAATTTCCAGTAATCTACCACAAAATGCAAAATATGTATATTTTTTTCAGGAAATAATGCTAATTATAATAAATACGAGATATATTGAAATAAAAATCACAACAACTTGATTTGATTTTAATTATCATTAATCGTGTGATGTTTATTCAACTAGTGTTGAAAACAAGATAATGTTTCGATGATATATCTCAAAATCGCTAATTATCCCATATATACCATCTCTGTCATTGATTTAAACATTTTTTAGTATACCAGAGTAACAAAATAAAAATCAATAAGATGGGAGCTTTCCGAGCAGTGTGTCATTAATCAGCTCTTGTAGCGATAAAATACTCACTCTATCTTCAAACTGCGAGACAGAACAGCGAAACTCACCACGGAATTAAAAGCAAGCGAGTAAGAAAGTATCTATTAAAGGTTTCCCTTTTTATACATTTTTCCGGAGAAAAACATTAAATGAAATAGACGTGAAACGTTTTTATAAAGATGTGAAATTACTGCGAAAGAATCTAGATAGAAAATAAATAACCTTACCTTAAAATCTCAACCGGGTAATTAATGTGATTAAATTTTAGGAACGGCATCGTCAATTGGAAGTTTAGATAGAGGTAGGGAAAGAACATCGAGTAAAACATTAATTTTCTTCTTCCTAAGGAAACACGAGCATTACGCTCTTGCATAAATTACATTTACGTATCATTAGTGAGTTTCCGTAATAAAAAACATACGCATTAATGTCTTCGAGTATGTTTCTAGTGTCACAGTAATTGTTCAGTTAAGAATTATCACTACGCGTTGGAACCACAGAGGGGAAAGCTCACATGTGATAATTTGTCTCGAATAGAATAATTCAATGTCCCAAAGACACATTAGCTAAGCACTTGATTTAAGAAATGCTATTTTGAGAGCTTCAAATTGCGTTTTATGCTTTGAGCGATTTCAGACGGAATTTAAGATGCAAATATTTAATTGGTGTAAGAAAGACTTGGCATTTATGACATTATCTATCTTTACATCAAGATTAATAATGCGCACTGTTAGGAAAAAATGGTTGGTTAGCAGCGCTCTTTCTTCGAGGGAATTGTGTAAATTAGATTATGCGGCCTGGCAGGGTGTGTGCGGTTGTTAGCACATATTTCATGCCCTTTCATGTTGAATATTTCATGTTTTAACATTTTCTGTGAAATAGTAATGAAGAGAGTGATTTTATTTATTCACTTAACAATATGTGACGTATTTTTCTTTAATTATGCTACCGTATTCGTTGCAGATTTAGAGAATAAGAGAGTGGTAATAAAACAGTCATTGAATGCATGAGTTAAATTGTTATCGACATAAAATTAACCTTCATATTAACTTGCATTTTTCAAATAATTCTTTTTGAAACAGTAGTTGTCATTTTTAATGAATCTTTTAAAGAGGTAGGTAAAAGAGTTTTAATACTTCTTATCATTAGAAAAGTGGTTAGTAATTCTCAATCCAAAAATTAGAAGAAAATGTTGGAGTGTCGATCGTGAATTATGTTAATTAATGTTACTGAAATAAACTTCACTAATGCTTTGTCTATTCTAATATTATTTCGCCTTTTAATACTTCAAGCTCGTTGTGGTATAGCCCTGTTGTCTTACCGATTGATATACTTAAGCCAGTGAGCATGAGTGCCATATCAAATTGTCCTTATAGATACATAATCCTACTCAGAAGTCGGACTTATCATGGTAATCAGCCATTGTTGCTTTAATGTATGTCTTTGGGATAGATATAAATTTTGAAAAACATTAAAATGATACTTTAAATTTTTTTATACATCAAAGAATTTTCGGTGAACATACAATGAAATGCTTTATTCGGTTTACAATTATTTTAAATAAAAGTTTGTCTGAATTAAACGTTGAAACAAATAAAATAAAATGAGATGAATTTTCATTAATGATTGACTTAGTGATTTTTTACAGCTAACAAACAGACTCAATATAGTAGAGAATGTTTAATAAAAAAATAGCATTTTCTTAAAAAAACTACTGGTTTTGTTGACTGAATTCTGCACAATGAAGAACATACACTTGCAATCACGAACCAGAAATCTTGAGATGATAGTTCCTGTTTCTATAGTTGGTCTAATTTGGGACAACAGGCTTAATATCAACAATACACACAAAATTTTGTTCCTTCTTTCAGAAAACTTATTTTTGTTTTCTTAAATTTTCCATTAAATAACATAATGAAATCTGAATGTACGAGTATTTTCATTTATTCTAAATTTATCTTCCTTTCCATTTCTCTTTTTCTTCATCAGAGTTCCGAATAATTTATTTCACTTCAAAGGTACGTCTTCTACACAGCACTGAATATCTAAATTCTTCGGATTCACCATCAACGAAATGCTTTGTAGAAATTTGAGCTTTAACCTTTTGATCGCTCACTTAATGGCCAACACTGGAGCTGTAGGGGATTGAAACGTCAAAGTAATTAGTTATTTGTCTTAGGCGTAGACTCTCTTTGAATTGCTAAATTCACGAAATGAAGCAAGATTCTAGGTGTTTGATTCAAAATTGATCATTGAATAAGTTTCCTTTCCTTTGAGAGTTTGCAAGTGCTCTAAAATAGGTTTAAATTATTAATGATTAGTTAAGACTTAATAAGTTAAACTTAGTCTAAATAAGTATTACTGTACATGATTGATAAAATGTACCTTTTTTAATTTTAAATTCAAAATGGTTCAATAAAATTGATCTAATATGTTTAACTTAGATTTTTTACTTTAAAAGAAACAGTAATGCACAAAATTGAATGCAAATTTAGCGAACAAATTGTTTTGTGAATATTATATGATCTTTAGCTATATACTCCACGAATTCCGTTGGTTATAGTATATATCTTCAAATTCCTACATACTAAATTCTTCAGAAACTCTACATTACATTATAGTTTTTCATATAAATAACAATTGCATATAGATAACTATTATAACTTTGCATTTAAATAACAATTAGCTTCGTTTAAAAAAATGACTAAGTGCAAAATTTAAATCTAAGTAGCGGTTTGAAAAATTTATTTGGTGGAGTAGGAATGTGTGCATAAAAGTAGGTTTATTCAAAATTGTTTTTGATAAATATTATTATTTTCAATACGGATGATATGAAATTTTTTTCAACATAATCTTTCTTTTGCGTTACTATATCGTACGGATTCAAACCATTTAACATTTAGGATTTAATCACTGATATCTGACTCTGTGTATTTATTCTCTATTCCTATAGAAAATTTTCTGTCCTGTACTAAAGCATTACTCTATGTATGACGGTTACTAGCTAGATGAATAATTAATTTTAAGGGTAATTGAATTCAATTTTAGAATTGATCTATGAATGAAATGACAAGAAAATCAAACGCTATTTTATTCTCCTACAAAATATTTTAATTTATCCTATGAAAAAAAAAATGGAAATTTTGAAATGTCATCTACTTATAATCTAGTTCGAAGGAATAGTAACTTAATCAGTTGATTGAAAATAGGACTAAAGGTGGCTATACCTTTTTAAGTGACGATGTACATATGTGAAAAATTTAAAATGTACTTTTTAAATTAAAATTTTTAACTGATATAAAGCAATAATTGATAGAACCTTAAATGAAGAAATAATTTAAAGTCAATATTATTATACTGACTCCATCATACTACTATTGTTTAAAAAATTTTTTAAATTCAAGCAATTTTAGCAATTGAAACGAAAATTAATTTCGATTCTAAGCCAATAAAATTGTTAAAAGTCCCGAATTATCATTAAAAATGAATATGATCTGTACATCAATTTTTGTCATTAAACCCAAGCAATATCAACTCGATATGAGAATTGCAGTAAGATAAATAGTCAAAAAATTTTAAAACTTTTGATTGAATAATTTGTTATAAATCATTTAATTAATCATAGCAAATATCATTTAATGCTATTTAAAATATTTTGGACTTCTATAGTGTCTCAATAAATTCTGCAAATATTCTTTCAAAAAAATAAAAGTTTTCAAACGTTATCAGAAAATCATAGCAAAATTAAATTTCAGAGAAGGAATCAAACATCTTAAGATTTTGCCTGAATATCCTCTTGTTTCCTTAAACTTTTATTTGTCATAAAACAAATATCAATCAATGCCTTTAACTTTTTTTATTAAAAAATTTTCAACATTTCCTTCAGCAGTAATAACTCATTTATGTTATTGGTTTATTTAATGAGATAGATTAAAACGCTTCTGGCGGTAAACTTCAGCAAGTTTATTTTGAATAAAAAGTTCACCGTTCGTGAGAACATTGATTTTTTTTCACCATAAACATAAAACTGCCGAATCATCGACAAAAGATCACCAATTATTCTTCCAATTAGTGAAACTTAAAAAGATATAACTTTTTTGATCGATTCTTACTTAGATCTTTTTTAAAGAAAGAATATTCTCAAGATTTTAATCACGAACGAAGAGTTTATGAACTATAGTTGCAGCAATAAAGATTAAAAGCAAGCAACTTTTTGAATGAAGCATTTTTATGACTGAAATCAAGAGATTGCAAAATAGTTTAGCTTCAATTTTAAACCAAAAAAAAAAAATTCCAGTAGAATCTTATATTATTAGAAGTGAGATGGTTAAGAATTATACTTCTTTTAATGTCGACTTTTAATACACACTAATATTAACAGAAAATGACATAATTATTAATAAAATATAAAAATTATTTCAGTGAATATTTTTTCGAGATTATTTCTTTAGCACTCTTAATCATTAAAATTTCATAATTATGCATAATTGCTTGCTGGATATATTTCTTTATCTAAACTGCCTTCCCAAGTGTGCACACCTGATCGACAGAATAAAACATTGATGTCACGAGTAGAATTTAAAGAAAGATGAAGATATGAAGTTTGTTGTATGTGTTCATTGTTTTTAAACAAAATATCAACTAAATCATTAATAAGGTCTACCCAGCATGGCAGATTATGCAAATTTTTGTCGAAGAAGGCTTCCAATAAGCCATAAAGAGGCAATTTTTAAGACTGCCTCAAAGCATTATAAATATAATAGAATAAATCAATATCTACATTATGGCATAACTAACATCTTTTAAAAAACGTTTACATGAAAAAAAGAATATGTCAGAGTTACTATTGATAAAATCGGGTAAGTATTTCCGAAAGAAGAATTTATTAATTTTTAAGTGGATTTAATTGCTATTGGGCAAAATAAAATTGACTTTAGTGGTTTTGTACTAAACGAATGCTGCATTATGTCGGGATCTATTAGTGCAAAGTTCTAAGTAGCATTTAACAATGAGCTCTCAACGCGAGCTGTTATAAATATTAGAAATAACTAATATTTATTACAGCTATAAAAAGGAAAGAAATTAACACTCTAAAGAAGAAAAAAAATATCAAATAATTCCAGTGAATGTGAATTGTTTCGTTATTATTCACCATTACAGGTGTATAAATGTTTTGGTATTAAATCAAATGCTTTAATTGTGTATTTTTTGACTGAAATTTTGAATATAAGTAGACCACAATACTCGATATTTCTAAAATTAATTGAAGTGATATATGCATAGCATATATCAAAAATTCTACTGAGTGTACCAAATCATTATCTTTAAGAAATAATCATATTTTATAGCATATTTCCGCTTGAAATAAAACGGTTTCTACATTTTCTAATAACGACTATAATGAATGTACAATAAATGCAGATACTCAATAAAAAAAATCTTGATGAACATAAGAATTTTAGGAATTCGCCCCTGAAACATTTAATAAAATTCTTGCATTGATTCATAGTTGAATTTGAAACTAATCAAACAGATAATCATTCCACGTTTTGACAGAAATGTTTTATAAAATTATTTATCATATCCATGACACAGAATATGTTTTCTTCATATACAACCTTGATGGAAACTTGCAAAATGAATCTGCTCATAAAACCACATATTTTTAAAGAAGGGATTCTTCTTTTAAAATACGACAAAAGTCGAGTTTATGCACACTATATTGAATCCAAAATAACGAACTCTAAAATGTATCAGTGATAAAAAAGAAGCGCGATTGGCAAGAGAGAGAAGAACAATTTGGTCAGGATTTATTACTTTTATATCTTCCAGTATAGAAAGGCTAAGAAAAATGATCTACATTCACAAGGGGAAATGGCCTAACATTTGATCTAATGAAACCTTCTTTCAATATAAACAGATTCAAAAGCGAAAGAATTTGTCACTCACTCAAGCATCCATGGGCCTTTTTATCTGACATCCTTCTAACGCTAGGGAGATAAGAAGTTAATACTAACGAAGTCAGGACCGTAAAAGTGACGGTTGCAGCGGTACCGTAAATGAAATATTTTTTTCCGCGACCTAACGAAGTGCGCTTCTCGTTTTGAATTATGCTGGTAAAGTGGACGTCAGCAATTCATCGTGAGCGAGTTTGTTTTCAATAAATTTTTATCATTTCTATTAGATTTTTAAAGCTGGCTTAGCACGACCAGGAGATATTACCTTGTCAGTGTGGCCGTAATGAAGTCGAGGACGATAAAGAGGTTTTGCTAATAATAAAACCGCATTGCTAAGCCATACTTAGCGTGCAATCACTGCCTGGCACTTAAAGAAGATTGAGATGGTCCATCCGGCTTGTAAATTTCACCGATATTGTAATAAGTGTCGGGGACGCCTTGTAATACGGCTTTGCTAATCAAGCTGGCGCTTAAAAGTGTGGCTGCCGAGGCTCGTAATTTCCAACTGGAGCAACTCGCTTCCTATGGCAAGAGTAATGGCTCTATTACCGAATCTTGGCTAAGCGGTGGGGGTGAGACAGGGGGAATCCCTGTGCTGTTAAAGTTTTGTCTCGTGGTAACTGTGATTGAAATAGTTCAAGGCAGGAAAATGAAATTGGTGAACGCGATCGAAGGCAATTAAATTCTCTTGTGACCCTTTCTGGAAGGTTCCTATTGCCTAATGAAAAGACATTCCGAACTGAGATATGAAAAGAGCCAATCAAAAATCTTTGAAGGAGGATAATTTTTATCATTTGTCAATGCGGAATTTAGTTCCCAATCCTTTCGGGTGTAACGCTATCCGTTCCGGGGAAATATTAATCGATTCGGAAAAGTTCGGATACTTTTGGTGAGAAATTGCCGATATATATTTCGAAAAGATAGGTGCATGTTTTTCCGGAATAATTGTTCGGCCAAATATGTGTCGATAAAAGAGTTTTGTCGAGAAGAGAGTGAAAGTGGATTAAGTCAGTCTGAAAGATAAGGAAGAAAGCACGTCATTTTAGAAATACTGTGAGAATTTAAAGCAAAGCCGTTTTTCAAGCATAAGAATGGTCTTAAGAGGTACAAGTTTTATGAAATAAGAATAATTTAACTAGGCTTTTTAAAGATTTGAAAGGTATTGCATTCAATAGTTAAATTTATTTTGAAAAGATAAAAGTGTTTTTTGAATTTAAAACTCATCATGGCATACATTTTCTAAAATTTATTTTAAAAACTATATTTTTTCAAGAAAATTGTAAATAAAAAGGAAATAATATCTTCTTATACTTCTTATAGAATCACGGCAAAGATTTAATAATCATTAGCATCCACTAATATTTGAAATATTTTGTTTTCAAAAAATTTAATCAATAACAAAAAAAAAAAAAAAAAAAAAAAAAAAAAAAAACTGAATTTTTTTTAATATTCCGTGATCATTCTTTTATAACGTTCATATAGCTTAAATTTTTTTAATATTCTAAAAAAAATTCACGTCATGCTGACTTGATATACGTCATATGCATTTCACTAATAGATATATACATTATTCACTTTGCATAAGATTATATACTGTTAATAATTAGACGACATACGTAGTTTAGTTTGCAGTTTCATAGACGAAATTGTGAAGACTAAAAATGTCTTGTTTCTTTTTGAGTGAATAGAACAAGACAAATACAATTAGAATTATAAATAAAAAAGCCCTATATATGTTCATTTGTGTCTGCAAAATATGCTATCAGTTGAAAAGCTGTTTCTTAAATTAATTTGTTTCAATATATTTGTGATTTTTTTTTATATAGGGTGACCAGAAAAATAATAATTTTGTTATTATTTTGAAGCATACGGGCAGCTGAAATTTATTGAAGAAATGAAACCAAATTTCGTACGTAGTCTGTGGAAGCCACAAGGATAAATTCCACAGATAAGAATTTACTAAAAAAAAATAACCGATTGGAGTGTTATTGGTGTTGTAAGGACGAAAACGAGTCAGTTTTTTAAATGAATCAAGAGTGGATTATGAAAATTATCATTAACATTCAAGCGATAAAAATTGCACGTGTAGGATGCACAATGTTGTCCTTGATGAAATTTACAGAATATAAACTTTTTTTAACATTAGCATCCCTTGACTTGTATGCAGCAATTTTAATACTCCGACTTTTTCTGTATACAAGATATGGGATCAACAATTTTGTACAAAATTTGCTTCCTCGTTTACGAATGTATCATTAACTCTATTCATTAAATTGGCTTAAACATTTAATACAAGAAGTGCCCTTCAAGCCTTCAGGAATCGTTATTTATTTAATAGTAATTAAGTTAATTTAATTATTAATAATTATTACGTTGAAATTCTATCGAATTTTTAACGAAATCTGCACACTGGATGTTTTTCGTCTATCTGAGTATATGTTTGCATGATAACTGGAAAACGAAGAACACTTCACGGATAAAATTTGACCCAACGATTTTAATGAAAATTTGACTCGATGGTTAAATTATATTAAACTTGTACTGATCGTCTGTTAGTTTATAAGTTCTTATGCATGCAGACACGATTATTCAAAAACAAACTACTTAAATTAATTCTGGTATCTGATCTTGATGCTAATATTGTAGTACTGTGATAAATGTTGGTTTTATTCGGTCGAAACAAAGGCATCCAAAATACATACTTGGCTTCCTTCATTATTCTACGAAGCGCAAAAGGCTCATATGCGGAACTCTGAAAATAAAAATTCAAATACTTATGACGTTCACGGTCTCGCCCAAAGTCCATACATTTTATGTGAGAGGACAGGGATTATCGCCTTTATTATAGGTAATGAGAGAAAGTTTCACGAAGACCACTCATTCAGTTTTTAGTTTTTCTGGCTTCCTCTGCTTTACTCAATCTACTTTTCAACAAATTTTGGTTTCATTTCTGTCCTTAGTTTTAGCCACAGTTTTCTCAAAAGAAAAAAATTATTTTATGACATCCCTGTACTTTTCAATTTGATATATGCGCATATTTTCTCACAAATTTCTAAGTTGAAAATACTTTTATGCTTAGCTTTTGCCCGCAATGAATCTAATACACGCGAAAAAAAGTGAAATTCATATATATTCAAAATTAAAAACAGTCAACGTAAGGAGGTTTATATTCTTTCCTACTTTATAATAAAAACACAGAAAATTAATTTGTGTAGATTGTTTCTTAAAATAAGATTTCATTTGATGAAATAAGATTTCATTTGTCATTTGATGAAACAGCCATATTGTGAAATGCAGTGTAAGCTGCAACTACACTATCTTTATTTATTTTTCCTGATCCGTACGTACGAAAATTTATTGTTTTATCTAGACATCTAGTCTAGAGAATAATAAATGCATATATGTATGCATAAATAATAGGAATATTTATTATTAATAACAATGCACCATGTTAACTACTATGGTACTTATTTCGCATTATCTTTGAGAAATATAATTCAATTTAACTTTTTCCTCGATATGCATTATAACATGACAAAATATGACGAAATTTATCTCTAGTTCGCCCAAATACTGCATCGATTTGAAATTCATGCGGAGTCTTTTGTTTTCTTTTAAATAAAATTTCAGCTATACCAATTTTGTAAGTTAAAGATTTCATTAAGAAAACATATTTCTAAAAAAATATTTTGACTTGGATAAACATGGTTTGTCTGGTTCATTTTCAATTACCATTTAAAATTAAATGCTTCACTATTAATTCCAAAGATTCACTGAATTATATATTTGTTGTATGAGATGAATGTAGTTGTTTTATATGCGCTTTGTTTAAAATGAATGCATATGTATTTATTCAAATTCAATATGTAGTATTTCAAATACTACGATTTAATTGCAAACATTTCGTACTTATTCTCTATTATTTTAGATATTTCTTTGAAATTAATATTACCATAATTTTGTTTGATAATAAACGTTGATTCCAGAATGCCTTTTATTATATTTTCTTCTGTTTATGTCAGATTGTATGAGTTAATTTGATTCTTTATATGTTACAATTAATAAATTAAGTGCAGTATGTTTATTATGCTCACTTTCTCTATAAGCAGGAAATACATATTTCATATTAGTATTCTGACAGAATGTTGTTTAATGCCCTTCATGAATGATATTATTAATAACATTGAATATGAATAAGGTGCAATTACGATATTGAAAGAGAATTCAGTTACTAACATTCTTCCAGTAAAATTAAATAATGTCTCATCAGAATTATTTAAAATTAAGCTAGAATAAGAGCAAAGTAATTGATTATATTTTTGCAAAAATAAGAAGAATGGTTTCATGATAATTTTGATGACGATTCAGAAGAATTTTTTCGATATTTAAATGCACATTCTGCAAGTTTAAATTTTAAGGCGTTGGAGAAATGTTTTCGATATTTAAATGCACATTCTGCAAGTTTAAATTTTAAGGCGTTGGAGAAATTTTTTGATCGGATAACTGAAACAATTTAAAATGACGCTGAATGGATTTTAATCACAAACTCGTTCAATATGTTATCAAAATGTGACTAAATATTTATATAAAGGATATTATTATTTTGAATGCAATTTTCAAAATAATTTAAAGTATCATAATAATCGATATTTTTTGCAAAAGATTTGAAGATGATAAATTTCGAATAAATTTAGAATGATAAAACAATAATTGCTTCATCCCATTTTAAGTTGTTTGAAGAACGTATTTGAAGAAAAACATATGCATTCATGTGCAGTAAATCATAAACATACGCATTGCACAAATACAAAGCAGATTAAATGTGAAAGCAAGTAGATAAATGGAAATGGTCTCTTAATTATTAAAGTCGACATTAAGATAAACGATTTAAAATGTAGAAGTATTTCTAAAAAGGAAAAATGTTTTTATCAAATGGAAAGACGATGGATTAATATATTATTAAATTAATCATCTAAATCCTTTGTTCATATTCGATTGGATGCCAGTTTGCAAGTTAAAATGCTTGTAGATGAAGATAATGACTTAGCATGCAGTTGTAAAATTATTAAAAACCAAAAAATTTATTATTTTATCAATTTTATCATTTTAAATTTTACTATTTATTACTGCTCTTTCTATTTTATTCTATTTAAATAGAAAGAGCAAATTAAAAATTTTCCTTTCTAAATTATTTGCCATTCTGTGAATTACAAAATTATTTATGTAAATGGATTTTTTTCTATACTCAAAAAGTTATGGATTTGCACCTTTATTTTTTATAGAATTAAAATGTGATAACTCGTTCAGTGAAATAGAAAAGCTAAAACAAAATACAAATAATTTTATTAATTAAGCATGAATGATTAAGCAAATGCATTATAAAACTATTCTCTAAAATTTAATTTCTTTATCTTCATTAGAATGTGAATTTTTACCTGAACCTTTTAAAGAATTAAATTGAAAATACTTGTACTCATAAAGCAAAATGAAACAAAAAAGTAAGCAATGTCTAAATTATTTTTAGAATCCAAACTTATTAAGTGTTAAAAGCATTTAAAATTTTTGCATTTAATTTAACTTTTCCTTACACTCCGTTGCATGTAGATACTCGCCTGAATTTTTTGATCAACAAAGCATGTATTCGTAAAGCAAAGCTAAAACAAAACCACTGATTTTGAAAATTTTGATCCCGATTGATTAAGTGTTCAGAGTATTGCAAAATTAATCATCGAAATGTCCTTTTCTTCGTACTCGGTAGCATTGTGTTTGATTTCCTATTACTGGAGGGAAGCGAAACAACGTTACAACGTATAAATAAAAAGACTGATAAAAAAAAGATTGTTTTGTGTTGGGAGACAAATGTTTAATCAATAAAAAACAGGGATGTTTTCAGTTATGACGGAAACTACAGCTATTAGTCAGTCCCGAAATGAAACTGGGAAGGAAAAGGTGCTTAGACGCAGCTTATATCGTCTAATATGGGAATACACTGCCCCCAGGTTCCGCTAAATGAGCCCTAGTCACGGGAGCACCCGTCAAGACAAATTACTGCTACAGGATGAGAAAGGATGGAGAAAAAATGCCCACATGCACACACATACACACTCTGAGCCCATTTTTGGAACACCAAAGATTTCCCCCCAGAGTTTTAAGAGGTTGAACCCTCGTTCGTTTATCAAGGCGCATTCTTTCGTTGCTGATACACGAAAACTTTTCGCGTTTCAATACGTTATTTTGTTTGTTACATTGATTGTCCCTTTTTTTTTTACTTACCGGTTGTTCTGTATTGTGAAACATTCCTTTGTATCAGCATTGATGGATCTAGCGTTTTAAACTCCGATAAGTTAGACTTCCGCAGCTGCTGGAAAGGAGAAGATGGGATTTGTCGAGGCTTTATCACCAGCCAATGAAGCAAGTCGATAGAGCGGAATGTTAGTTAAGGTAAAAGATGACTTTGCGGTTAATTGGAAAGGAATCGGAATCTTATTTTTTAAAGCTTGTCTTATCTTTAAAATATTCACGCTTCAATTGAACATTTAGAAAATAAAAGATCTTTTAATAAGGGACGTTTTAATTATGATTCATTTCTTAACATTTTTAAACAGATGATTCATTTCATTAAGAGAATCGATTCATATTTGCCACGATAGTAATTTTTTTTAAATTCAAATTTACTCAAGTCACGAAGAAAGCGAGTAAAGAATATGAGTTCAGTATTAGTTCCTTAAAGCATCAATAAAATAAGAGTAAATATTTTTTATCGATTTTCTATTGTAGTTTAGTTTACTTCAATGCTTGGGAAATATCTACAATGACATGATTGTTTAACTTGATTGAAAAGTTAATTTTTATTCATATTATTTTTTTAGATCTGCAACTGATTTGATGTTACTTAAATAAAAAGCATCGCTCGTACATGAAATATTTAGTGTATAAAATAATTGAATGCACTCATTAAATAAAACTAAAGTAATATTAAGTAAAAAAATTTTTAATTTATTTCTTCAGAAACAAGAATATCCATAAATTTTGATTTCGTAATAAATTTAACGCTCCCCGTTATTTTAATAAATGTCAGCTAAATTAAACTTCTGTAAATGATTAAACGGAAAAAGTGGGTTTTGTCGAAGTTTTGTCTCTAGTGAAGTAAGCAAATCGATAGGACGGAAATCTATCGAAGAGAAAAAAAGTTTTGTGCTTAAATTGAAGAGAATATGGAATATAAAGAAAATGAAGTATTTATTTTAATGAATAATAGTTTCATTTTATTTCATTTATATAAGATTTCTATCGTTTCATTATTTTCATCTTGAGTGTTGCATCTGATGTCTAACCTCATTGCAGCATTGAAATATTTCTTGAAACCTTATAGATATTCTAGAAAGAGAGTATTGTAAAAATATTTTGTAATATTTTTTCTTAAGTTTTCTATTTTATTGCCAATTCTACCATATATATCTTTACACTAAGGAAATATTAAAAAATTTTCATACACCATTTCATTTAGCAGAGAGCTCGGTTGATAAGCAGCTAATTCGATTGAAGGCTCAGGTGAAAAAATTAAACTGAGCTGAAATATTTCGTTGCCCACCCCACCCCCATACTTAATTGCCATTATTTTAGATTTTTATACTGTCGGCTCTTTAAAAATTTTCATTAATGATAAAAATCCGTTTCATACATTTATTTAAAAAACAAGAATGCCTATAAAAGGAAATATTACTCAGAGAAGTAATAAAAAGAACTTTAGATTCATGTAAAATATTAATTATGGCTAACTAAGATCTAAAAAAAACTATCATTTGTTTTTATTTCGGCATATTTCTCATGAAACCTAAAAATTTAAAGGTTGAATATTTCAATATAATCCTGTAAATCGAATCAACGATACAGTGTAAAATATAATAAGGAGAAAGTTAAAAAATCCTTGCATGATAGATGACAAATAATAAATTTGTTTCATGAATATTTTCTGTCATTAAGATACGTTATTATGCTTTGATATACTTAAATAATTGTCCTTTGTCGTGTATAACCACCTTAAACAGGAATATATATTAATATACATTAAAACATGAATTAATTTTTCCAAAAAAAGAAAAGAATTTTTCTTTCGAATACGGTTTGCATTCAATTCCCTTTTCTACTTTTTCCATTTTTTATGCATTGGATAGTAGTTAATCAATATACTATTATTTAATAGAACAGGTCAGCATGTATTTAATTAAAAAAAATGTTAAAATTGAAGGAAAAAAAATTAAGGCCTTTGAATGCTCGTTAGTAGAAAATGCACAAATACCACAGCATGAACATAGAACTTTGCTACTTTAATAAAACATTTTATAAAACTAGCATGTTATTCAACAAAATCAGAAAGTTTAAATTTATAAAAATATTAACATATAATAAATAAAAATATTACTAACATTACAATTTTTAAAGTCAAAATAGAAATCAATCATCAAAGAAACAAAGTATGAAATAAATAACATCAAACAACAACACAATAATTTATTTAAATATAAAGTAATTTCTAGGTTACTGATTAGACATTTCACAACATAATTTTTTTAAGACGTGCTCTTACCTTGAGACAATTTTCAAATTTAATTTCCTGTTATAAATTTGAAACTAATTCCTGGAACATTCTTTTAAACGTATTGAGAAAAGTTATAAAAGTTTTTTGTATACATAGAATACGAGGTATAACTTACCGGAAGTTTTGATACCTTTACAAGAATTTTGAGTAAACAAAATTCTGAAAGGTAATTCTCGTTCGGCTATGTTCACATGTTGGCCTTATTATATAAAAGAATTACCTACCTCACAAATTCATAACTTTTATTTTTCTTTCTTTAGTCTATTTTGTACAATTTTCTACAGTTTTTCTTACCTCAAATTTTATCTTTAAAGATTAAATATTTAATTCATCTCTTTCATATTAAATGAGGATTATTTTTCAGATAATCTCACCTAAAATCAAACAAACATAAATAATCATTTATTACGTGAAGGCACAAATATGAATAATAATACCTTGAACCTTAGTATATAAACAGTATATTAAGAATTATAAACGTTTTGTGGGATACTTACAATGTTCATAATACCATTCAAATCAATTTTAATTTTTTAAAAGGATGTATGCATTATGATAAATTGAATCCATTTAAAGAAAAAGTGCTAATGAATCTCACATTTTCGCAGAATATTATCATGATGATAGGGAAACTCACCTGAAACAAAATTAACAAGTTATTAATTTATTTGACATCTAAACATCTATATGATTTTTATTCTAATACATAAAATACAAATGCATAAAACTATAGTGCTTTTGTTTGCATTAATATAGAATATGGTAGAAATATAGAATTAAATGGGGGAGGGGGGGGTAATGATTACTTTTTAGCAATTTTCATAGGATATTTGCAGGAGGTAATCTTATTGTGGTTTATTAGTACACATGCATTTTCTAATACCTTAAAAAGATAGCAAATGAAAACACAAATGTAGTCTTCTTTTATTATATTTTTGTTACATATGAAATTATTTCATTTATGCAAATAAGAATAAGTTGTATTTTTTCTCGAAGAGTTAATAAAGTTTTCTGAAAAAATTTATCTTATTTAGAATGAATAAAATTTAACACAACCCATAGAAATGACTTCCTTTTTTTTTATTTTACCAATTTATATCCAATGATGCTATACATATTTTTTAATTATCTGCCTGCCTTCAGTAACCTTTATCGATTATTGTCTCACTTCCAAAATACAAAAAATTAACAACTTTCTAAGTATTCACAATATCTAAAATACTGATGTTTCCTTAAAATAGGTGTTATAATTAAGAAATTTTTTGATTTGGTGTTACTTGCTGCTTAGTAGTTTTAATTTTACTGGTGACAAAACTGTAAAGTTTTCATGAGATCAAATTTGACAAAGAAAAAAAAAAA
>JAPMOQ010019132.1:4073249-4143471 GCA_026543055.1 Argiope trifasciata
AAAAAAAAATGAAAATTAATAAAATTTTCTAGTGAAAGTGTGAAAATAAATCTTCATTAATTTTCACACTTTTGTGTAACTTTAAACCTAAATAAAGATATTTAAAATTCGTTATTAAAGTAAATTAGTTTGAAATTAAACATTAAATAAAGCATGTGATTAAAATATACATTAAGTGCATAGAAAACTTTGAAAATCTAATTATAAAATTCAGAAAATATTTGCCGTCAGCATAACAACAGGTGAGACGAAGTAATTATTGAAACGATAAACAATTTTTATAAATTGATTTAAGTTTAATAAAGCTCATTTATTAAATTTATTTAGAGGAAATTTTGATATCTAATTTGGATGCTTAATTTTATTCTATCATGAAAATAATGGCAATATGTTTTTAAAAATTTCATCAAATGGTAATTTGTATGAGCGCTAATATACTCTGCTCACTTTCCCTTTAATACACTTTTTCATTTTAATGTAAGATTTAGAATCTAGATTGAAGATATATAATTTAATGAAAATAATTTTTCGGAATAGTTAATTTTAAAACATATGATTATTTTCAGGCATCAATTCTAATTAAATATATAAATATTTATTCTTTGAACTTAATATATTTTAATTAAATCGCATTGAAAAAATGTTAAAAGTAAATTTTCATATGACAGTGAGGTTTAAGAATCATAAGAAAAATGTCGAAGTGAATTTTGAGTCGTACTGAAAATTAAAAAGAAAATTATTCCGATAGAGTATGAAATCTTTCTCTGTTCCATCTAATATCACAGTTTTGTGCCATAAATAAATTTTAAATTGTCTCTGATGATTTCCTTGGGTTATAGATATTTTAATGAATCCTTTATAATTAAATTAATATAAGATTATTAGTGAGGAATATGCTCCCTCTAGCTTTGCCAGGACTTAAATGTGTGCAAGGAAAAATCCTTAATTATCTATACTAGAATTAAATATATCATTTTCTCTTCCAGGTTTTAAAATCAAATAAAAAGTCTGTTTTGCAGATTAAATATATTTTTAATTAAATTATAAAATTATTTATTGTATAAATTTATCTTTTAAGCAAATTTTCTAAAAATATGAAACGAAGTTGCATTAGTTGTTCATAAATTATGAAATGTTTAAATAAGAAACTATGAAAAAAATTGGAAATCATTTTCAGGAAAACATATTTAGTTCAAAACATTTCTAATAAAATTAAGTTTACATTTTAACCGAATTAACTAGATAAGAAGCATCAATAAGGAATGTGATCTTACTAATTTTTTTAGAATTTAAATGTATTCAAGGGAAAATCCTTAAAAATCTATTATAGACTAAAGAACAGAATATTTCATTTGCTTATCCAGGTTTTAACATTAATTAAAAAGAGTTTTTTGCACTTTAAATGTATTATTAACTAAGCTCTAAACTTTACCCTCAGAACCCACTGCAACCACTTTAAAGGTTAACCCCCCCCCCCCTTTCCGTGACAACAACATTAAGTTCTAAAATTATTTACTGCATGGATTTGTTATTTTTGAAACAATATTTTTTAAATATAAAATGAAGCCGCATTATTTTTCCATAAATTAGGAGCAGTTTTAATAAGAAAATATGGAAAAAAGGAAAGATTTTACAGAAATTATATTAAGTTCAAAACATTTCTAATAAAATTAATTGTAGATATTTGCTGAATTAGTAGGGAGCCATAAATAAATTAATGGAATTAATTATTTTTATTTTGTTAATTTCATAAATCTAGCTCTTATCATTGTTTTCAATAATTCGCTTAATTTTTTTTGTTAAAAATGATTTTCACGTGGGCTGTTGTTTGAATAAGAGGAAGGCAAATTTCACATTTTTATGGATGAAACAGATTTTGAAAATGTTGGGGTAAAATTGCAAAATCATTGTATTCTAATAAAAAGTTCAATCCAGTTCTAAAGACTAGGAGACAAAAGAATATGATTCATTTAAACGTCTTTCAAATCAGTCCACGAATCATTTGATCATAAAATTATATGCCATTTCTACATTCAGTTTAAATTTCCAATAGTTGTAAGAATTACACTACATTTGAATTTTATTATTTTGGATAAGACGCAAACAGTCGCATGGAAAAAGTGTTCGGCACTAACGTCGCCAAATCTTGGCTCGTAAATTCGCTCCATGGCATTGTCATGGCTGTGTCCAGTGGGACTTGCTGTGAGTGGGTTGGGCCTGAACGGCGTCCCGTAATCGGTGCATGCTGGGATCCTGACCTCAAGTATGGAATCGTGTTCGCCTCATTAGTTTTGATGCAAGAAGGAATTGCTCCCTCCTAGGGGGAATTTAAGATGAAGAAGAAACAAACACTCTATAGAGCACCGGAGAAATTTCCGTCGTATATTTTTATGCCATAATATTTCTCAGCGTAGAATATATTGTTAAAAAACAAATTGTATGTGTTATGATAAGGGTAGATCAGTATAAATAATTATTTATAGTTAAAATCTCCCAAACCAAGAAATAAGCCTTGTAGAATAATAGAAGATTTTTCCATAAATGTTTTTAGTATTACAGTATTTTTTTAATTTATAAAACAGAGCAGTTCATATAAATTTTTTAATAATTTAATATTACTGTTTAATACGTCATAATATAAATTCAAATATTATACAATATTTGCATTTAAGATACAATGTATCTTATAATTTTGCAAATTACCTTTTTAAACAAATGTAATTATGTGAAGTAAAAGGGATTTTAAAAGAAAAGTTTATTAATTTTATGATTTATTTACTACTAATGTTTAAACTCTAACTTTTAAATTATTTTTTAATAAAGGTCTAGTAAGATATTTACATTAATTGAAAAATAATTCAGCTACTGTGAGCAACTGAAGAAACAAATATTCTTTACAGAGCAGTGAGAAAATTTTCGATTGGTAAATTTATGTGCAGAACTTCCGAAAAAAGATGTATGTAATCATTCATTTATTGAACAAACTCAAAATTAAAAAAAAAAAATTCAAATATTAAAGTCACTGAATCTTTTCTGCAATATACTAATGAAAAGATGTTTAGCTCCAAAATACTATGAAGGTTATATTTTATTTATGGAGAGCTAACACCCAATCGTAAAGTGGCTAATAAAACTGAATTTTTGCAAATTTGATCAATTGAATATAAATTTTAATAGATCCAATGTTATTTAACAGAAATACTAAAACTTTCTTAAATAAATAATTGTTTTTAAAATCGGCTTCTGAAACAAGCCTAAGTAAACTGTTAAGATTTATATATGCAAAATTATAGCATTTTATAGCAAAAGACATTTCATTTATAATATTTTTTAACTTAATATTATATATTAATAAAAGTGAAACTCAGAAATAGTTTGTACACTATAAAATTCTCTTATATTAAATATATGTTATTAAAATTTCTTTTATAATTGCTATGAAACATTAGACAGGTTTCTGTGAACATTTCGAGATAATTAATTGAAAGCTCTAATCAATATAATTATCCACAGCGCTTCAAAGCTTACGCTTCCTTTCTTCAGTGCAAGTAGAAATGGGCCAATAAATATCTTATACACGACAGAAATCAAAGTTACTAAATAGATTTTCTTCAGATTGTTCACAAATGCTTTGGAGCGCAAGGACGATTTAAATGAAAGTGTTATTGCAATCAATCAATTAATTAATTTTTTATCGATAAAATACACGAAAATATTTTCATCCCAAAGTCGCTGGGTGCATCAACCATTTACTGATAGTTTATCACAGGTTTGATGCTAATTTCAACAATACAACCCATACCCTAAATCTAAACTTATAAAGTTGGAAAACATAAAAGTCGTAAATTTAACTCATGCTAAAAATTGACTTAATATTTGTCAAACTTGCAAGTAAATATTATCATGCAGTTTTAATCAAATTGATTGTCTCATCACCTACCTGATACAAAAAACGAAACTATCAGGTCAATTCAACAGCAGTCAATGAAGGATTGCAATTAATTTCATACACTGCTTTAGTAGGGATTTACAGTTTACTTTAAATGTTGCAAAATAAGAATTAAATTACAGTCTTTCACTTAGCAATTAAAATCTGTTTATTTTAACCGTCAAAGAATAAGGTTTGTGTAACCAGCAACCGTATGTTGTAAGAAAGATTTTTATTATCTGTTTCTTGATAATGAGAGTTTATAAAAGAGAGAACTGTGAATTGCTTTCCACTTTAAGAATGGAAGCAAACATTTGTTATCAAATTGTGTTCAATCATTAAAAAAATATTTTCTTAAATAAGAACTTGATGTGTTAATATTTGAATAATTGTTCTCAATAGATGTATATGGGGAATAAGAAATCGCATGCTGATGTTGACGCATCTTGCCTATGTTTTCATAGTGAATTTCAATTTATCTAAAAGAGAAACGTTTAGTGTTTCATTCATGAACGATATTTGTCCAAATTTACTTCAAAAAGTTGAAAGATTTTTAGTATATAATTAAATCAAATATATAATAAATATCTAGACAAAATGGAAGGAAAAATATAAATATAATTAAACTTGTTTTGATTATCTCTTTGTAAACGTTCAATTATGATTATCTATGATGAAGTGAAGACGCTATTTCATTGATTTAATTAAAAAATCATGCTATGTACATTGATGTAATTAGAATGAAACTGTTAGACTTATTAACTTTAAGAATGGATTCTCTTATTAGTTTCAGCTAATTGGATAACCTATATTAAGAATGTAATATAAAGAGGTACTATAATGTTTATCTGCTTTTTCGAAACAACAGTAATTAAGGTATGGTTATTTTAACTATTTAATTTTGGGACAAGAAATAAATAGGTGAATTGAAATAGGAAGATGACTTTCTTAATAGACTGAAGGTTCAAGGATTTAGAAAATGTTAATTGTCAAATTTTTAAGTTCATATATATGCTCAGACTTGGAGACAAAATTATTCAGTACTGTTGAATTATCAATTTTAGTTATCCGAATAACTTGTAGAAACGCATAAAAATAAAACAAATCCATTAAAATTAACCTCGTTTTACAGACTACAACTATTTTAAAAGGACAAATTAGTTTAATTTTATTTCAAGAAATAATAGTCAGAATGATTGGGAGGTAATCATAACGAGCTAAAATGGCACATACTTTAAGAATTACCCTAACTTTCTGAAAGATGTTTCTTTTAATTTCCATTATCGCACCAATCCTTATAAATTAATGAAAATAAACTCAATATATTTTATTGCTTTTTACTAGAAACCATTGTAAAGAAATTTTTTGTTTTATTTAATTTTGTTGCAAGAAACAAGATGAAGACTTGGAAATAAAGAATAATTTTAGTCTATTTAGATAAATTAAAAGGAATTAAGAATAGTTAATCTTAATTCATTTTTATTACATATGTTTTTCTACATTTATAGACTCTTTCGCATAAAGAAGTTTTTAAAAAAAAATTCAGTGACATTATTATTTTATATGATTGGAAAAAAAATCTATATACATTTTATTTGACAAGAAGGGAACTGTTGCAAATTAATCCCTTTATTAATTTAATGAACGAAATGTTTTAAATGTCACAAAATTAAATATATGTATTATCCTAAGAAACAAGATGGAGACTTATAATGAATGAACTGTTATCATAAGGTAAAGGAATGTCAACAGATAATTGTCGACTACATCATCTCGCAGTCGAATTTGTTTTGATACATCCCCTGCATCGAAGTCAACATGCGTTAAAAAATTCCTCACAAAAAAGTAATTATCGGAATCTAAGATGCGAAAACACATTGACTTAACAATTGGAAGCAAAAAATAATTCCTAAAAATTGAAGGAATAATTAAAACACGGCATGATGGGATTGTGAGAGACATACCGTAATATCCAGAGATCGTATGTTAACTCATTTCCACTAGCGTATGAAAAGAGACAAAAATGATTAGCAGAAAATATTTAAAAATTCAACCAGCAACGTCGTTGCAACGAAATGGTAGTTGGGAGAAGGCAGTTTTTGCTATTTACTTATTCATTAGAGCACCGGTGCGCGTTGCTTCTACTTTTAATTAACAGTAGTTTTTGTCACTGCAGGATAACGATAAAAGCAATTTATGAAATGTTTTATTTATTATTTAAAGCTTAGAATGAAGACCTCAATTACTAGTGCATCCCTTTGTTGCTTTTTTTTAAAGCAAAAGCGAATGCTGGTAAAGATGATCAACGAGATTTTTTTTTCTCTTTTAAAGAATTCATTTTCTACCGAAAATGCACACAATATCAAAACACAAAATAAATTGTTTCCTTGTAGCATGCATTCATTCTCTGAAAAATAGGATCTTCTTTTTGCGGAGCAGCATAATTTTTTGCCGAGGTGTGAATTTATAGCTTTTCGCTGCGACATCTTTCTTAACGTTTAAGCACTCACTGCAGGAATAACTCTAGTGGTTTAAAATTTAATTATGAATGAAATATAAGCTTCAAACAATGGACCTCTTTTTGAAAATCAATGTTTTTAAAGCGCAAAGAATTTTTAAACGAATTTAAAATGCATCTTCTTACTTGTAAATTTCAACTTTTGAATTATTTATGCAAATTTGATTTTACTCTTATCTGAATAACTGACGCGAACTATCTATGCAATAATTCTTTCTTGTACTCAAACAATATCACACATCTTGATAAAAAATAGAAAAATTGCAAATAAGTAGTTTGTTTATTTCTCTTTCATGTATACTTTCTGAATAAAAACAAGTAAAGCCAAATTTTAACAGCATATTCGACTTGAATTACAATATTGCTTTGTTCAAGTAAACATACCCCATGACTTTTTTTACCCTCATTCGTTGCAATCAACAGTAACAAATTTTACGATACCTAAAATTAGATCAGCTTCAGAATATTGTATTATGTGACAAAATATTTCATACTTTTTAAAATATGGAGGACAGATGATGCAAAATTTGATAAACCGAATGGAAATTGCCAAACCTTTTAGGAGAGGGGAAAAAAAAACTGAAATAACAATTTAAAAAGATAGAGAAGTTAGTTGCAGATTTTCACTTTTAATAAACAAATGGAATGGCAAGGAAACTGCGAAGCAAATTTTCTAAGCATCTGCAAATTTATGTATGTATCTGGAAAAGCAAATGCATTTCATTTCCTTTACTTGTTTAGCGATGAAATTCATTGATTTGTTATGCAGAAATTAAGACAAAAACGTTTTAGATTTCTTTTGGTAAATACTATTTTAAATGAAACTCTTTGCTGATAAACACAAAACAATATATATATTTGAAAGTATAATGAGGAAATACTTACTAATCCGACTCGATTATACAACGAGATCTAATTTAGAACGTGCAGAATGTCTGTAAAACGTTCTTTACTATCTTGCTTGTCTTTTTACAGCGAAACCTCATTTCAGAAGTGGGAAATTTTTTTACGGATGGATATTAAGCTTGTCTTCGCAATATTGTCATTGTTTGAAAGTTTGTTGGTTCATATATTAGTTCTTTTTTAATATTGTAATTGTTTGAAGAATAGAATATATGACTAAAATCACTGAAAGTTATGTGATGACCACGAAAAAAATTTAAAACTAAGAAAAATTTGACTCATGATTAGTTCATATTGTGTTCAAAAATTACTTCAAAGATAATACAAAATGAAAAAAATACAAAATGAAATACATAAATTTTTTTACATTTTTAGTTGTGGAATTTAAAGGAAAATCGTACAATTTACATACAGTGAATTAAATTTCTCGAATTTCTCTTTTCAGGAAAATAGGAAAATAAGAGCAAGATTTTTCATAAAATAATTCAGAGAAGGAATACATATTATATATGACTTTTTATTTATTTTTAATGCATTTTTTGATTATAAAAGTATTACGTTTAATTCAACGAAAAGATATTGAAAATTTATTGATAGAATCTTAATCTACATAATACAATTGAAATTGCTATAGATTTTTTTTCACTAAACAGAATGTGAACAGTAAACTTTTTTATATTTAGTATTAATTATAAATTGAAAGACTTCACTTATGTTTTGTTAATAGGCCTTGCATTTTGGTTTAGAATCGTTCAAAAAATTTTTATTTTATGTTCAGCAAATTGCGACAATAATAAGTTGAAAATTTTCTCATTCCTTATGTGTAAAAAATTGATGCCTATTATTAAGAATAATTAATTACATAAGGGTATATATCTTGAAAAGATTTTCTTGATTTCCAGAAAATATCAGAACAAATAATAAAATACAAAAATTAAATATTGATCATTTTTGCCAGTTTATAATACTCTAATCAGAAACATGTTTCCCTTTCTACTTCAGAGAAGATAATTCGATTTTTTTACCTCCTTCATTATTTTGAGACAAAAAAGTTTTTACTACTTAATAAAAGACTTACTAAAGACTATGATCAAGTATTTAGAAAGACAACGAACTTGCATTCATGAGAATATACATACGAAACGTGAGACTAATTTTCTTTTAACTTAGCAAAGCATACTCGAAAACTTTAAGAGCTATAAGAAGCTTGGAAATGAAGCTTATTTGTTTTGCTTCCCATTACACCACGAAAACATTCTCTTTCCACGCTCGGCTGGTAATAGGTTTCATATTTTGTTTCCCATAACTCCTAGAGTGAGAGGTTCGCTTTTATTAATCTGGCCTCTACGAATCCCAAATGTTCTTTGGCCTCCAAAATTTACTCACATTTCCTTGCAGTAAAAAGGGAAATCATATCCATGTCCAGCGCTGTTTGACGCTGCCTAACCATCGTCAAAACCACCTAGTTCGCCAAATACTACATTTTTATGATACATAAACTGGGTGATTTACACCCTACACTGGGTGTATTTTTCTGGGTGCAAAAGTACCCTCCTGGGAAAAGATATACATAAATGCATACCGCTGGGTATATTTATATATTTCTGCAGTTATACGCCTTTACTTATATACTGTATACTTATATATTACGTATGTAAATATCTGTAGATGCAAGTGAAACCTGTCGGTATTTATTTAAATAAATTCAAAAGTTTTGTGCAACTTTGGAAGTGGAGATAATATCGCAGATACTCAGATGGAATTTCATTGTGCATTTGGAGTTGGGCTTAAAAATTTTCTCCTATTTTTCGCAAGTTGTGTAACATTGCAAAATCCGAGATTACAATGGAGATCGATTGGTTCAGTTGAGACATTTTTTCTGAATATATTCTATAAAGTTTAATGTATGTTTATTCCTCTAAAATAACTGATAAATATTGCTTTTTAAATATTATTTATTCTTTAAAATTTATCGAGAAAAATGAAGATTTCAAATTAAGTAGTTTCAAATTAAAGAGCGTAATTTAAATCAATTGATTTAGAGAACCCAATGTAGCAAATAATTAGCAAATATCGGTTTAAAATGTTTAAGACATCTAGGCAAAATATATTCAACATATATAAAGCAAGCTATCCAAAATTTTTTGGAATATTTATATAATAAATATACTTTCAATGTTGTTATATTTTTTCAAAATTTAGATATATGTCAAAAAATATAATAAGAATTTTTTAAGGGGGTGAGTGGCTCATAACAAAAAACAAGCTGCAAACAGAAAACTTTTTTTTTTCAATTTTCAAAAATATCAGCAAGTTTTATAATAATGCTCTTTTATCTATTAAAAACTGATTTTAAAAGGAAAGAAACAAAATTATTTCCTCATTTAATATGATTTAATCTTAAAAGTTTAGTTACTTTTATGCGTTCAGGTCATAATTAAAATATTTTAAGCTAAGAATGAATTATAAAGCTATGAATTAATTTTTAATGATTAATTGATAGCATAATTTACAATGAATTTTAAGCTATGAAGGATTTAAAGCAAATTATCCTTACAAATATCATATGATTAACAACTAAATTTATTAAAGCATTCCGTATTTATCTAAGAAACATACTTTTAACTAAAGTTTATAAAAAGAAAATATAGTTTGGATGCTCAGTATTATATTGTTAGAGATTAAATTATTTTTGAAAGCTATTTTAATTTACTAAAGTTATCATTAAATTTATTTAAGTACTAACACATTTTATAATCATGGATTCATCATTTTTTCTTATTTCTTCGTTCAATTGTGCTTAATTTCTGTACTGACAATAAATATCTTCAGTTGTTAGAAATTAAATATTTTATTTGTAGTATATCTATTAAAAGTCATAATGGTTAGTTTAAAAAATACATTAAAACCGTTTTAAATAATTTCACGACACAAATATTGATGCATGTATTGAAAGAATATGCCCAATTCCATTTAATGGCACCGATTGAATAACGGTAATTGAAAGAAAAATTCTATGCCTAAATTAAATATCCAACTTAAGTTTGCGAAGATTGAAAAATAATATACCAAATTAGGGATAAATTCTTTTCCAAACATTAAAAATAGGACTTCAGATACTCTGAATAAAATTTAAGTACACGGAATGCAAAATTTAAGTAAGGAAAAAAAATCCTCTGTTCTTCAAAATTAAAGCCTCCGTACATCACCTGTTTTAATAACGTTTATTTTTGATTTATACTTTAACTAAGTGCATGGGCTAGAATAGCCTGCCTACAGCGATATAATTAATTTTTCTAGGTCAAATGAAAAGCATAAATTTTGTTAGTCTTTTCCCCCTTTCCCCGTTGACTAATCCCCAAAGTATGAAAGAGAGCGATGTCCGATATCTGCACATTACTAAATTTACACAAAATTGACGGGGATGATTAACTATTATTGCTGTACTCCGTTGTTTACCTGATGGGCTAAAGTGGCGAGACATCAAACTTTCCATAAGGTTCATTTATTGCGCATTCAATCACTTCCCCTTAGCTGCCCTGAGAGCGAATCTTTCACTCTTTTACCGTTTTTGATGAAATATGCACCCTGGCTTGATCCTTATTTAGAAATAATGTCGCTTTCACAGCCGCATGACTCTTTTCTTTACAAATAGGTAAATGTTCGTGAATATTGCGTTTGGGATGGATTAATGATTTTTGCTGGTGGTAAAGCTTGAAATATAATTTCTTGATATTTGAGGTTTATTTAATGTGATTTTATTTCGGTTAATTTGGTGTAGTTTAGGCAGAGTTTTGCATTGGTTCGAAGTTACAAAAAGGAGAATTTTTCAGAACAAACTCATAATTTTAGTTTATGATCAGATGACCAGAACGACACCCTCTTACCGAAATTCTCTGCCCGTCAATGAAAATTTTATTTTAACATATATGAGATACACTAGTCTTGCAAATAAGACAGATTTTCAAAGAAATCGATTTTTGAACCTTGAACCCTCTGGCTCCAAATTCAAAACCCCATCATCAGAACACTATAGTTCCTCTATTTTAGTCGAAATTTATTAATTTTGTATTTATTGAATGCTTGCCTAGCTTCAACTAGCCTTAATAATGACTTTTAACCATTTTACGACGAGCATCGACTAGCAAGTATAGTATCTAAAAACTTTCTCAGGATATGTTATTATAGATTTATTTCAATGAAATAATTTATAATATTATAGTGCTGCAATTAAATAACATTGTAATAGTATTTATCTATTTGCATTTAAATTATGATTTAAAATGTGCAATGCTTGAGAATGATGTTACAAAAAATATTCTGGAACCCAAGCCAAACATCCTCAATAGTTAAACTGAGATATGTGAAGGAAAAATATAGTTCTTTTATTATAATTTCTAGAATTATAACTATATCGCTTCTTTTATTATTTATAAATGTGATATAAAATAACTTATCAAAGGAGTTATTGTATTATATTATTTGCGATTATTTAATGAGTTTTATATTTGTTTTAAAAAAAATTGAGGTTCTATATGTGACTAAGGGATAATTTCTAAAGATCTGATTTTCTTTATTGTATCATCAGATGGAACTGAAATCCACAATTAATATTGATAAAATTTTCTGCATACTCATTACAATAATTGTATAGTTTATTGTGTTTGAAATGATAATTGAAAATTTTTGTTGAATGTATTTTGAATCTGAATTTAGTTTTATTTAATGTAAAGAAAAAAAAGTTATAAAACTTAATGCTAACATAATGGAATAAAATACAACCTACAGTTTCATAATCATACCTTTTTTTGAAGGATTTGAACGTAAAACGTTAATTATTAAAAGTTTTGAAATCAGATAATGAACGAAGCATTTTTTAATTAAAGAGAAAAGTAATGATGTTTCAAGATTGAAGTTCGATACGTCTTTGATCAAGTTGCTTCAAAGATGATCAATTGAATCTCTAGTCTTGAATTTTCTAGTATTTGTCGCGAACGGAAACTGACACAATCTGCTCGAAGCTTTCCTTCAATTTGCGCTAAGTATCTAGATGCATTAAAGGGAATTTACCCTCACCGAACTTACGAACACTTCAATTAATCTCTTTAAAACGCGTGGAGTGTTTCCTTAAGTCAATCTACACTTTAATTCTCATTTTAAAGCAGATGTCGAAGTTCACCTGCACACAGAGGTACTGAGTCAGAGACCCCTTTGCTCCGACTCATTCCTAGTAATTACTTAAACTATTCAAAATTACTTTTTCAATCTCGTCATGCTTGTTGAATAAACGGAAAAATGTCATTATACGGAGATTAACGCGATTAATTTCTAGCTTTACTCTAGGGAACAACTAAGATCTGCTCCCCCAACTATATTACTAAGGGTATTAAGGCCAGTGTTTGCCTTGCCTTCACGAAAGAAACGACGGCAAAGGCGTAAAATTTGATATTTCGAAGAATTCAGTCACGGTGTGCAGTAATTAGGGATTGGAAGCTTTACAGGACATAATTTAAAGCAAAAGAAGGCATGTTTGCCAAAGAATTCTCGATCAAAACAAATCTTTCGATTTCGATTCTATGTTTAGAATTCCGTGCAATTCTTTAAATTCTCGATATAGCAAGAACATGCTCATCTAATACTCGCTATGTTTAATTGATTTATCTCAAAGTATACCAAATAAGTATAACAGTTAATTTTCCTGGTGCTTCCTAATTTAGTTTCTCCAGTGGATTACCAATCCTGAGAATCGTTTAGTTTTACTCTAAAGAGAGAATTCGATTTGTAATTGTATCTCATTTCATTGATTAAACGATGTCCATGATACTTCAATAGCTTTAAAGGCACGGATATTTACATTCTCGAAAAGTCCTCGAGATTTGTAATGAAACAGTTAATGAAATTAATTTTACGCTTCTTAATAAAAAACACTTTCGAAGCTTCAGTGAGATTAAATATTTAGTTCCCAATATCTCTGAAAGAATAATAACGCTATTTCATGTTCTTAATTATAGCGGTTTTACATCTCATAATTCTTTCAGTATGAAATTAGTAATACTATAATTTGACATTCTATATAGTCGTTTATCTGTTGGCTTGTTAAAATTCATAGTTACGATAACAATTCACCAAATTTCAATGCTATTGGAAACTAAATATGGATAATAAACGATTTTATTAATGAAAACTGCTTTTATAATTTCAAATTGAACTAAATGAATTAGTAAAATCACGATACTTTGAATTTTATATGAATTTTTATTGCTCACATATTTGAAAATATTTACTGATGATAGAATTCATTATATCAATTTTATAGGTTTTCTTCAATTCTCTATTACAATTTTATTATTGTTGTTTTTTTTACGTTTTTACTGATTCAAAACTGTCTCACTATATAACATTCTCTTTAATATTTTCTCATGACTGCCAGTATATATTCTAAATATTTGCTCTCACTGTGGATTCAAATCTAGTTATTTATTCTTCCAAAATTATTTTCGCATAAAATAAAATTTAATATAAAGAATACTCATATTATCGAAACATACCATTGTTTAAATATCTCATTTCATTAATCATTCTTTAAAGTAAAACTCGTCGTAAAACTTTCAAAAATGTCTTCATTTGTTTTGTCGAACTATTTTTTAAGTCATAAAACTATTTCTCAAAATCCAATAACGCTCTGATTAAATAAAATATAACTGGTTCTTTTTAAAACTCTTCCCCCTCTTAAATTATATCATCATAGGTGGGATTATTAATAATTTACAGTTCTAAAACTGCATACCCCGTATAATTATATTTGTGAGAAATTTAAAATTCAAAAGTTTTGAAGAGAAAAAATCTTAATTTTACAATCGGAAGCAAAGTTATTCGGTCTAAGGTTAGAAATGATTGGCTACAGCATAAATGCCTTAAAGAGTTATAGGTTGATATTTAGATTAAAGTAACCTTCTCCATGTGCATTTTATTTATTATTTATTAGCTGGTGGACAGATAAACAAAAAACAAGCGATCATTTTTATAAACTGCGTTTTAGAAATTAATCAGTTTCTTTTTAATAAAGCTACAACGAACATTGTATATGAATTGTGATAAAAATTAGAAAAGAGTAATTAAAAATTTTTACAGAATCAAAGAAAAATTAAATCCAATATCATTATTTTGGACTTAGAATTATCCATCATAGCGAAATATTTCCAAATCAATGAAAAATACATTTTTTTTTTTTTTTACCTATGAAGTTGGAAAGTTCGAGATCCTAACTAAGGAAGAAACAATTGCTCAGCTGCGAAATCTAAGACTAAGTGTCGGGAGAAATTGGGGAAGACTGCAACTGTATCATCCCTCAAACGTAACTCGGAATCTGCGGGGGTTAAACGATGACAGTGGCCAAAAGCGCTCAATAATGGCGAGGATGATGAATGTTATCTATCATGGACGGTCTGCGGTTGACCCCTACTTTCGTCAATCTCGCCTGGGCTAACTTGTCACACAAGATTTCCTATTGTAAAGATTTTTCTTCTCCTAATGGCCTTTGAACAACACTTAGAGGAGGCAGTTTTTTAATAGAAATTACGATTGCTATCAAAATGATTTGGTATTTGAAGAGACATGACACAAACAAGAAAAATTTGATTTACACTCAAGTGAATGATTTATATGTATTAAATTTTCATATATTAAAATACATGCGCACAAAATATTATTAAGATATAATGAATAAAAATGTATTAACTAATATTGTTTGCTGGTAAATAGTAGTAAATTTAATAAATTTAAATAAGCGTCAATTTTTGCCAAATTTAAAATGTATGAATTTATATGCATTGAAATTTTACTTTTTAGTGGATGATTTTATTTTTTTAAGCCGTAATACTGTTTTCTTGAACGAAATGAAATTGAATTGAATTTTGCACTTCATATTGGGTGAATATTACTATATAATTTCATAAAGTTTTCTTATAAAAGATTTGATTCGATTAACTAGAATCTAATATCTTCACCTATGGTGGAGTCTATTAATCTTCAATGCTTTAGAAACTTTCATTAGAATCGTAACTACTATTTTAAAATAAAATGGGAAAATTATTTTTATTCGATTTTTCAAATTTTTTAACTAAGGACTATATTTTTGACAAAGGTTTGATTATTAGAATTTCCAATAAAACATGATGGAATATGCTTTTATGATAGCCATGAACAATATTTATCATAATATAAATATAATAATCCATAATAATAAATTTTAAAGCTTAGGGCAATATTTTGTAAAAATGAATATAAAATTTCATTAGAAAACGAAGAATTATTTTATAACAAACATAAATATCAAAAAAGGATTATGAAATGGTCAGTACTTAAATAAAGATAGATTATAAATACGCAAAAGCGGCTGAAACTGATTTAAAAAAATATCTAATGATCTTAGTTTAAATGAGATAAAAACATACTCCATTAGAAAATGTATTCATCTTAAAGCAAGAAAAAAATCCCCCTTAAACATTTCGTATTAAAAGAAAATTTCAAAATATTGATTAGAAAATATTGTATGGAATAATCACACATAAAAATTAAAAGACAATTCCGAGAAATTCAGGATACCAATGAAAATAAAGTGTTAAAATCAATCCAGAAATACTTAGATAATTAATTAAATATTTAGTGGAAAATAGTTGATTTATTCTCAAAAACGTGATTTTATGGTTTTCAAATGCATCACTAACATAAAAGTTCTAAAACGAAATGGTTTCTTAGCATGAATTACCAAAAAATTGACCTTTTGCAACGGATGACGTTTTGAAAGTTTAACATCGTTAAAGAATCGTTGACACTAAATTTTGGTCTGCAATTGTAGTCATTTGTGGTTTAGCTAAAGCGTTCAAACCAGGAAATTAGCTAAGCCATTTTGACGGAAAATCAATTTTCATGGTTAATCTATAATATGCCTAAATAATCGATTTTGCATTTTTCTTCTCAACTGACTATAATTATTTTGGAAAGGGCGTAGAAGATTTATTTTACCATTATTTCAATTTCGATTTGCATTTTTCTCTAGCCTTAAAAAAGCATTCAATACAGAGAATTTTATTTTTAAAAAATTATAAATTATAAGAAAAAAATATTTGCATTTAAAGCAAAAATTTTAATTATTCTTAAAGTGAAGAACTATGAAAAAAAAATATAATCCTTTTTTTTTGCCAAAAATTAAATTATTTCCGAAATTAAAAATATTTTGGGCAGAATTTCAAATTTTTTTGCATATTTTTTTGAGTACAATAAAATGTGTAAATTAAAGATTCTGTAAAATTCAAATTTCTGTTATACAAATTTCTATTTTCCAAAATAGATTGAATTTGCATTTAGCCATGTATAAACATTTTGTTAAAGGATTTATTAATACAATGAGTAATATTTTTTTATAAGAGAAATAATGCTAAATAAATGATTGTATTTAGATTTTGACCATTTATTAAGAGTAAATATTAAAAACGATAGCTTTATTTATTCACAACTGGAGCAAGTAATTGCAATATTATTTAAAATATTATGAATGGTATCAGCATTGATAAATTTCATGTTTTATTTGTTATTAAAATTACGTTCACTTAATCAGTTTATTAAAAAATTAAATTATATAAAATGAAGGATACTCTAAAGTGTATTAATGTTTCAATTATCAGTACTAATGATTTGCGAGATTGGGAAGCCTCCTAATTGTATTTAGGTAAGAAAAATATGAAAAAGGTAAAGTATATTATACAAGTAAACTAAATCATTTAATATTTTATTTTTGTAACAATGGGCAATCATAGTATCAAGCTTTTTTATAAATATCTCGGAAAATTATACTACATTCTGATTTTATGTTCTTTTTTTAATGTATAACTTTCTAAAGAGGAACATACCATATGAGGTAAAATTACACCTGTTGACCAATGAATATCTATTTTCAAAGCCTAACCCATTTATGCTTACTGTCCCATTTTTGGAACATCCCTCACATAAAAGTTATTTTTATTATATTTTTTTACCTAACATATAGAAACTTTCAAAACTATGCAAAAATTCAAATTTTTTAACCTTAGGCATAAATGGGTTAAGTTGTCCATATTCTAATAAAATTTTACATTTAAAAAGGAAAAAAAAAGAATACGAAGTCTAAGTAAAAATAAATATTTCAGAAATATTAGATCTAAGGTAAAAACAATTTCATGCTGCTCGTTAATTCACAGAAGTTTATGCTTTCACATCAATATTGTTTGTTCATACGTTTATAACAGCCAAACAACATTTCATGTTCCAAAAACACAATATTTTTCACTCTTTAAACTTGCTCAACTTCATTTTATAAACAACATCTCAAGAAAATGCAGAATAATAAAGATGAAAGCAAAGAGAATTCCCCGCCTCATGTAATATTACGAAAGCATAATATCCGATCATTTACATAACGCAAAAGCAAAAACACACAAGATTGCTGTTAAGGCTGTTTTTATGATGCAACTTTTTGTGCTGTTTTTTTCGTAGGTATTTAAAGATTTCCTTTTTATTTTGTTTTCTGTAGGACATTCTCGAATGTCGAACAGCTTACTATGTTTACGCGTAAAGGATTTTTGACACGCGTGAATGGGAAATAGTATTGGATTTTCCTGAAACTGATAAAAAAATCTTAATACTGAATGAACATTATGAAACCGAAAGTGCGTAGAAAGAGGTTTTCATTCTTTGAGTAGCATATGCTGTGTATTAAATAGATTTTATAGAATGATAAATATAGGACGCTTATTTAGCATGGGCTAGCACTATTTTTAACCAATTTTGCTTGAGTTAGATTTATGTTCTGTTTCGAAGCTGAAAGAGGTTTATTTCGGGGTAGATTAAGCAATTCTCATATGTGGTCATATGATAACGATGATACTTGAATCTCCAATCCATATGCCAAGTTTTCACACCTTACTATTGAGGAATGTTTGAACTTAACAGTTATATATGTATAGTGGTTATATAACAGAATTATATAACCACTATATAATTCTTCCATATAGTGGCCTAAAACACATTAAACACAGATTTAATGTGTTTTAGGCCACTATATGGAAGAATTTTGTAGAAATCGGAATTGGAAATCAAAAAAGTTACTTTGCAATCAAATAATAACTAAACAAGAACATATAAATGGCGCTACAATTCTACATTTAAATTTAAAATAAGTTGAAGTCCGAATAAGCGATGTTTCTCTAATTCAGCTTATTTCTCTCGAAGGCAGTTTATTTTTTAAAATTATTTAAAGCAGAAAAGAATAAAGTTGATAATTAATAAATTGCACATCAAAATTCTACCGAAATATATGGAATTTTCTTATAACCTTTTTACTGGTTTAGAATATGATGATTCAACAAATTTCAAGTCTGAGTTCCACAAGAAAAACAGATAACCCATCTAGTACTTCTGTTGCCAAAATGAAACCAAGACACTCCTATTTATTTTTAGCAACCGCTAAGTTATTCTAAATTGCCAGAAAAAAAAGAAGAAATATTTTTCAGGAAATATGGAAAAACTGTTCTTTTAAAATATGGACAGATTTTTTGAATAAAAAATATGTAATGTAGTTATTCATAATAAAAATCATACAATATGTTTTTTTTAATTTTCATTGAGGCTTCAGATTGGTTTGCTTGTATTTTGAATGACCATAATTTTTCATTATAATAGATCATATTATTATAATTTTATTATGATTTAAAAACGTTCTAGAAATATTATGATGAGAAAACTCTTGTATTGAGTTTGGTGTTATAATTACATGTAAATGAACCTAAGTTATTGTTTTAAAAGATATAAAACAATTAGAAAGCTTCAGAATTATTATAACGCTTTTTTCTATATTTTTTTATTAAACAATAAGTTAAATTAGCAAAAACTTCAAGACTTAAAGATATACCATAAAAGATTCTGAAAAGTTTTTTCTAATAACGCAAGAAGAGCTCATTTAATGTAGAATGATATTCAAAGGCAGAAAATACATCAATCAAATGTAGGCTTTTTAAAATTTCCTTAAAATCTTATAAAGTTTATACATTTTTTAAAATAAAAAAACGAAAATTGATGAAATGATTAAAAATAAAATAATTGAAATAGGAGATCTCCCTCATGATTTTAGTTGAAATAGCCGAAAAAGGTCCTAGACATTGCATTGGTAGTAAAATATGGACAATTTGACAGAAAAAATCCGTTTAAAAAAAGTTTTTTCGGAATATAAAAGAAATTTAGTTATTTTATTAATATAAATAATTAATAGCTCTGTGAAATATTAAATTTCTTTGGTTTTATTAATTGAATTTTATTACAGAAAAATATATATGAAAACAATTAGAGTATATATTTAATCTAAAATTCATTTAAAAAATAACACAGAGAAAAATCCATTTCTTTTATGATTAATTTTAAATCCCTTTTTATTTAGAATTTTTTACAAATCCTTTTCATATATATTTTTTATTAGATTAAAGTTCACAAACATTTACTTAATAAAACTTTATTGTGCCATATAATTACTAAGTCTTTTTGCATTTTATGCAGAATTTGAAGACTAAAATCTCCCCTGTAAGAATGTAAATAAGTGAACCAAAAATCAATTAACTTCTCTCTTTCCCAGTAAAGATCTTTAGACTAGCGTTTACTGAGTTTTTTATGTTCTACAAACAGGTCAAAAGTTCATTAATCAATTAACCTAGAATTCCTCATGGCATTAAGTTATATTACACGGAAATTAAAGGGACTCTGTAAGTCATTAAGGGCTGTGTGTTGGGACATTACATAAGCGAAGTAACAAGGGCTGATTAATGAATGGGAATGTTTTTAGCAAAGATGGTCGGGTTACTGAGATTTAGTTGGTGAAGAGTATTTCTCTATTTTTCAATGATTTAGATGTGCTATTTTTTGATTTTTAGCAAATAAAGTTCTGATTGATGTTTAATAAAACAAACTGATTCTATTCTCTGAAAAATTCGGGGATGAAAGAATTAAAATAATTATAGCATTCATAATAAATGTAAAATTTAAATTCGACATTTCATTTTAAAGAAACGACAGTAATTCACGAGACAGAAAATCACATGACAAATATAATTACACACGCTAATATTTCATGTATGTATAATTAATTAACTTGCCTTATGATTTTGCTTTTTGTCTTATGAAATATGTTTTCAAAAATTTAATTACCATAGCATTGATTTTACGTGTGTTATCAGAGCATGAGTTATTTCCATTTCTTTCATGATGTTAAAATGTTAACATTATAAAAGCAAAAAACACGTAACGATTTTAAGTGTTTTTTAATAGTTTAGTTTGTATAAATTACTATTATAAGCAATAATGAATGTATGAAGTATGTTTTTCAGCCAAAAAAGCTAATTTAATATTAATAATCTTTAATCTAAGTTTAATCTTGTTATTTGCCATATTCAATCTTTATTTGTTTTGATTTAGCAACCGTTCAGATATTGTTATCTTGTCGAAGAGTTATTTATATATATTATTAAAACAGAATATGAGATTTAAAGAAAAGTTCATCTTTTAAAATTAAAAAAAAATTTAAGAAACTTTGGAAATAATGAGTTTATTTTCAGTTTATTTTATCACTTTTATTGTAAACTGCTGTTTGCATGAAGAAAATTATAATCAATAAAATATAATAATATAATAATTGGGGAGTAATTTCTTGAATCCTTAACTTTGTGTTTAAAATTGTAGCTTTTAATTGAAGAAACAGGTATAATTTAATAAATTCACCTAATACAATACTTAGTTAAATTATATGTTATGTGAATAAAAACTCAAAAAATGATTATATCAAAAGTATACAATTTCTATACTTATTTCTTATGTCGCAATTGTTTACAAGTTATATTTATTGACTAAATTTGGAATTATTTTAGAATAAGAACTTAGTTACATGAAATGAAGAACATCTTTATAAAACGATTATGAATTTGGGTAAATAAAAGAAAATAGCTGAAAATGTTTAATTCTAGCATATATTTTTTAAACAGATAAAAGCCTTTCCCCATCAAACTTTAAAAAATTATCTTCTTATATCTTTATGATATGCTAATAATACTACTTTTTATACAATTATAAAGTAATTTTCAAATGTATGCTGTATTTAAAAGAATAGTCAATTTCCAAAGATAAAAAATAAAAGATTTTAGATGTTGTATGATTCTCAATTATTTATGTAAATTGAATGATTTAAAAAAAATGGTAATAAGAGTGGTAATATAATAATCATTTTAAAAAAAATGATCAAGAGATAAATATAGCTTGGAAATATCAGCATGAAAATTTATGGAAAAAATTAATCTTTTTAAAACTTAATGTAATGGTAAATAAATATATCAACTAACATCACACATTGAGGAAAATATTTTTAAAATAAAAATAGACGGCTTTATTTTATACAGTTTTCTCTTATTAAAATCAGACAGAAATTACACAATTCACTTAAATTTTCTCAAATAATACCATCCTTCTATATAATACATCTGAACAATTCTTGCAATTCCCTAAAACTTCTAAACTTACTTGTTGAATAAGAGACACATCGGCCTTTGTGTAAAATAATCCATTTTATTTAGGTATGTGTAGGCTTTACGCCGCCGTTTTAATAGCCCATTTAGGAGTGTTAAAACTATCACCATGTGTTAAAGGCAGAGACAAAGAAAATCTACGTCCCTCTTAAAAAGAGAAGAGAAAATAGACAGGCATGGTAAGAGGAAAGGACATTGTCGATTAACGTTAGTGGTGTGTCACATCGCTGTTCGGGGTGGGGTGGTGGAAGCTCGTACAAGATATGTGCATTGCGTAATGACACGGTACAAGGGTGTTCTGACATGTTTTGTTACGAAAGGTGTTGTTTTACCGAGGTTTGTTCGATTCTGAAAAGGAACAACTGGCGTTTGCTATTCAAAGAGATTGATAATCTTGAGTTTCAGTCTCTATGAACAGCATGGAAATTGATGGAAGCAATTTGTTAAGAGCTGATTGTTTTGAGGTCTTAGGGTTTCGCGTTTTCTGATTTAACATACAGTGAGTGGATGAGGAAAGGATATAATGAGATTTGGTGGAATATGTTTCTGTCTTTTTTCGCGAGTATTTTTATCAGGCGTCTGATTATATCAGTTATAAATTAATGAAGAATGAGATTATTTTGAATTAACTTTTTCTTAATTGCATTAATTTTTAGAAATTATGGGCTTAACTGTGATGTCTTTCTATTATTAAGAATTTTGAATTCTGTGCTCTACCTGAATTGTTAATGAAACTTGATACACTATTTTCAGGAGCAAAATTTAAATAAAGTCAGAGGAAAATACAAATTTCGAAATTTTTCTGCATTTTTTGGCAATTTACAGAATATTCTATGAATTATTTTAAAGTCCTTTCTTGTATTTGCTTCAGGAAATATACATTTAATATAAATAAATTATAAATACAATGCTTTATTACTACTCTTACAATGAATAATTTTTCTCCCTTTTCGTGTTTCTTCAGTTAATAAAATTTTGTATGGGTACTTATAATAAAAAAGAGCATTCATAATTTAATCATATTTAAAAAACTAATTATACATTTATATTTTATATCATTATTTTATTATATTTTATACTTATATTTTTATCACAATTTTTTTAAACTGCTTATTTTTTTTAATTCGCAAACAATGGAAGCAAGAATGTCAACAAATCAATTAAGGATTATTTATTTTCCATAATTTAAGTCAACTGGAATGTAATCTGAACACAAACGAATAAACAAATAAATATGATAAAAACACACACAATAAATCTTATTTCCCTCCCATATAAATGACAGACTCAGTTATTGAGTCAACAGCAATATAGAAATCTTTTCATCTCAAAGGAAAGTGTCAGCCTATTACAGGAACAATATGCATCACATCGATACTGCAAAATTATACAGTAGTTCAAGCAAATAAAACTTCTCTGTGACTTTTGAAGGCATCTTTAGAAGTGTCAACCCAAGCACGTTTTCCAAACACTTAATTGCATGCAAAGCAACAATAAAATGTCTATTATTACAATCGTGCAGAGGAACATAATAAGATGACAACCTATTGAGAAAAGCTAGAATTATATTTCAATTGCATGACAAAGTGCAATTTAATAAAGCTACTAACATGCGTTGACTAGATCATAATGACATCATACACGAAATAGAGCGAGTCGCCTAAGAATCAAGCTTTTAAAAGCTTCCAATACATGATAAAGACATAACGGCTGGGATACCAAACAATCTATACAACGCACAGATACAGAGTTGAGAGATTTTGCCACGAAGACCATCAGATTCTAATTGAAGACATTGTTCCCAGAATACTGAAGCATATTTCGTTAATGCCGTTATTTTGAACTATGCTTGCTTTTGTACTGCACGAAAAATATTTGCGTGACGGCTATTTTTTTCTAAAATGATTGCTTTTTCCCCCTCCTATTCAATGGCAATGAGTATAACATAAAAAACACCTGTGATCCGATATTCGATCCAGTTATTAAGAATGGCAATTATGGACATTCTGAACTCCAAATATCAAATATTACCTTGGAGAGAATGAATGGATTTTCACCCCTTTTATCTTCTGATAACTTTTAAATTTTTTCCAAAGTGCGAATTTTTAAATCTTGGTAAATAAAACAGGCAATCAACATGATGTATTAAAATAAACACCATAAAAGTTAAATTTGATCAAAACTCAGCTTGGTTAAGTTACATTTCCGTTTTCAGTAAAAATTATACTTAATGCGAACAATTCTAGAGATTCAAAATGAGGTCAGATATTAGAGGCAAAAAAGTCTTCATAATCCAGGCACGATGTTAAATTGAAATTCAATGAGCTTTAATATCTCCTGAAAAAGTATCAGGTCAAAGCAGCTTCAAATATAAATTTTGCATTTGATGTTCATAAAAACGTTTTCTAATAATGGATCAAAGACCATTTAAAGGATAAAATCCATTGAAGGATTAATCAAAACAAGAAAAGTTATACACATTGAATCTTACGTTTTGTATCTGTATTCTGTCTGAATGAAAGGAGCTATGTAAATATTTTCAAGGAAAATTTTCTTGTGATTCCTGATTATAAGTTTTATATTTCAAACAAACATTAAAACATTTGTACATGATTAGTAATTTTAATGTAATTGCATTTATGCTTTTATAAATGAAACGAATTTAAAGAAACTTTTTTTAACTTCAAATATGAACAGAAACAAATAAAGTTTGAGTAACATTTTTTTCTCAGCAAGGCAGCATAATATAAAACAAGCTTATGAAATTCATGTATAAAATTTCTAATATAATTATGTTGGATATTTCTTTATCAAATACAAAACTCAATAGTTCAAATAATTTCTATAAATATTGTTTGCATTATAAATCGATAAAGTCTTGAAAAATATGATTTTTTTACAGACTGGAATACTTTTATATTTCTTACAGTTAAACGTTATTCAAAAACATTTATATTTATCCTACATCATGAATTATTAGATATCTATTCTAAAGGTAAGTATAATTTATAATTATCATGCGAAAAAAGTCATACTAAAAACCCGAAATGTTAATTATTGTTTAAGTTTTATTTTCATTCTAATTTTACATTCAGAAATCTTTGATCAAATTATTTATTAATTGTTTCATTCGATTTCTCAAGGTTTAAAATTGATTGAATATCAAATAAATAAAGACCACTGATCATACGATGAATGAATAAACTTTGACTCTCAAATTATGCATTTCAGAATATTCAGCTTTAAACTTTTAGGATGTCAATAATTGGAATATTAGAGGTTGGCTTAGCATTAAAATATTTCGCTCATTCATTACTAGTTCCGGAACATGCCAGTAAAATATTTAATAAGGTTTATGGTTTTTATGAATGAGAATCACAACTCATTTCATCTGTTGTTATAAATAACTTTAAAAAAAGGGTTTGATGGTTTAATTTTAATTTTAAAAACAATCATTCGTATATAACAACGACAAAAAAAAGTCGTGACGTGAAAGATATTTCCACCATATAATATATCACATTTTATGTTCTAGCTTTACCGTTAAAAGATACTATAATTCCACTAAGACTCTTATTAACACTCAACACACCTTTAACATAGTTTCCTGGCAAATGGATTAAAGTGGAAATACTTCTAAGACGAGTATAATAATATTCTCTACCTTAAGCAATAACGATGAAAGAAAAAAAAAAGAAAAAGAATAAAGCTTCTTGGTAACCGACTTATAAGATGGGCGGAAGGGAAAAAAAAGTTCCATCTTATTTCTTCATTCTGTCGAACCGAATGAAAAGTAGTATTCAGCCACTAGTAGCGCATTGTAGTGGCTGCAAAAAGTACGGACGTAGCCGACGGCTAAGAGATTGAAGCTAGGGCGGCGGATGGTGGACTTAACCACCGCAAGGGAACAGTGCACTTTCCCCGTGGGTGCATCGTACGCAGTGGGCCTGGAGGCTGTAGATAATGCAATCAATGCAATCGCTTTTGACCAGAGAGCATTAAAAAAGAGGAAAACCCCAGTTGTGAAAGGCAGAAAGAAGCTGTAAGAGGGATGCAGTAAATACCGTTCGGTGTTCGTGAAAAATTCTATGGAATATACCTTTGACAAGACTTTTTTTTGACTGAGGCTTTCTGGCATTTTTTTCATCTTCCGACTTGAGGAAAAGCGTGTTAACGTGTAATGAAATAGTTAACTTTGATGTGCTAAGATAACTAATTAGTTTTTTAGCGCTTTATCTTCATTAATGTTTTTAGTCGTCTTGAGATGCTTTAAGATAAATGGCTAGCGTAACGTTTTTGCTAATCTGTTATTTAAATGGATGGAACTCAGGCTCTTTGGTGATTAATTTATTTTCATGTCATTCGTATTGATTGGATTCATAAAGCTTTAGTAATAAATTAAGATTTATATATGTGCGTTTTTGATTCTCCTTATGATATAAAAGTGAAAAAAAAATGTTAATAAGTTTGAATGTTTTGGAAAATTTTTATGGGAAAGAAGTAAAGAGATGAGGTTAATAATTCTCAGTCAAGAATAATATAATATTTTTATAAAACAATGTAAAAATTGTTTATTATTTTCATAATCTTGTGGAAATAATTTATGCTTTTTAAGATAAAGGAATATTTGTCTTCTAATTTTTTTTTCAAAAAAATTCTGAAGTTGATTAAAGTTAAATATTGCCAAAAATAAAAATAGCGAAATACAAATAGAAATATTATTGGTATAAAAATACTAATTACAAATGTGATGATGAAATAACTAAAGAAGAATTGAATTTTTTTTGCTCAAAATTTTTCGGCTTAGAATTATTTTAAATTATTAATATTTGAATTTCACAACAAAGCAGATCCATTGGTCGTATTATATCAAAAAACGAGAATGATTGAAATTTCTCAAAAAAAAAGAACAAGAATAAGCTGCAGTTAAAGGACGATAAATAAAATAAATCGATGTTTACATAGAATTATCTCGTTAAAAAACTATTTTAAAGCAGTGAAAAAGATACGATTTTTTCAAGCTCTACTAGGAATAATAACAAAGGATAAATATTTATAAATGTTTTCTACTGATTAAAATTTTGAATCTAGCTTAAAACTTTCAGCAGATTTTTTTTCTTTCGTGTTTACTATTAAAATAATGCTGCATTATAAATGTTTAATTTAAATATTATATTCTGTAAAAAGAGTATAAAGGAACACTTGTAAATTACAGATGAAATTAAAAAAAAAAGATTATTTTTGCTAAATGCAACAAAAATTGTTTTTATAAATTATGACGATCTTAACAATGATGAAATTTATTTTTATTCATCTTCCAATTGTTTTGAGTGCATTCTGAATCAAACTTCTTCGCATTATTCTTTTATTAATGAAAATAACGTTTGCTCAGGTTTTTTTTTCAAATTCCTGCTAGCATAAAAAATCTTTAATTATTGGATTGTAAATCGTATTTGCTAAAATTGCTTTTAATGCCTAGATTTCAAAAATTCTCCTTTTTCGCAATTGGAATTTTAATTTCTAAAACAATGTTTTTAAAATAACAAAAACAATATTTAGATATTTTAATCATTATTTCAACATGATTTACAAGGATTTTTTTGTTCTTTATGGAGAATAAAGAATTAAAAATAATGAAAATATTTGGATTGCCAAAATATTATAAATACAATATCTAAAAGACATGGAATGGTTGAAATAAAAATGTTGCAAAAAAGGTTATTTTTAATTCTTAGTCGGTTTGAAAATCAAATTATTACAACAATAAATAAAATAAAATATTTTGCTAATCTGAATTAAATAAAATGTCTTACGAATTATGTCCCAGAGTTGTTTACTTATTGTTCTATAATTATTCTTTCTAATGTTTTCTACATCGTTTCGCCATTTTGGAAGTTTCTTTTACTAAAAGATAAATTTAAATGTACTAAATCTGAATAATTGTAGATTAAATTAAAAGGAATTATACCAGTGTTTAATCACAAAATGGAAAAAAATAATCACAAAAAAGACAAATATAGAGTTTGGACTGAAATGATTAATAAAATTCGAATTCCAAACACCCAAGGAAACCTCAGTTATACAATAGTTTAAATATTCATTCATTGTTTCTTTACAGCACAAAGTCAAGAAAAAAATCTGATAAATATAAAGCACATGTTCACTTTTTAAGAAGCCTGCTCAGAAATCTTAGTTTAATCTTCAAAATGTGCGAAGTTTAATGAATTTGATTCATAACTAAACTGAATCGATTTAAATTGTAAATTTGCGGGCAAGAACTAAGAGAGAAAGAGATAAACATTTTTTTCTCTTTGTTTCTACTCCTCTACTAAATCCAGAGATTTTTCGCTATTTATTTATTTTCCTTAAAGCGTGTAAAACTTCTGAAATATGAATATGTTAATTCCATAGGGTTGCACTCGCAAACGTGATCCTTCAACTTAAATGTATCACAGAGATGTATTTTGGACAATAAACATAAATACAACCACAAAGATTCCGCGAAACTGGGAGGGTAAACTAATTGCCTCAGCCAGAACGAATATCAGAACATTGAGAGAAAACTTGGAGAGCTCTTTCATGGGAAGGAGTGCATGGGCTATAAAGACATCAGTTGAAGCAATATACTGTGTACTAAGTAATTTCACTTCATATAAGTATCCTTTAAACCCAAGTGCTTGTATCGCCAGTTGTCGCGTTTAATTTATAACAAGAGTGATCCTTGTTTCATTTTACAAGTCTTAGTTATTTGCATAATGGCGGCCATAAAACAAAGTTCCGTCGAAAAGAATGCCCTAATTGCGAAAACGTAGCTGTGTTGCTGTAACTGCTAATATGTAACTCTTATTTACGACCTCAGCTTATTATTCAACACCTCAATGAGTGCCCAGGTCTTATTTTTTTAGAAAAAAAATATTTTATTGAAGTGGTTTTTTTCTTTGGGAAGTTGCAATGATATATTTATTTGATTTTGATGCGTTCCCTTAAAGAAAAACTTTTTATTGCTTATATAGAAATATGGTATAAGTTTGTGTGTATGGATATATATATCTCCAATAAAAATACTATTCTGTTCTTTAAAAATAACAATTATTTCTGTTAAATATTTATGACACCAGTTTGATTGTTGGAATGTACATACTGGCTGAAATTTAGTTTAGTTAAATTCTAGTTTTGAAAGAATACATGGGTTATTTCGGGATTGAAAGGGGGGTTAGATGCGAGGACGATACCTGATGAAGAACTTTCCTTGATTATTTGATCTGATAAGTCAGGCCGGTGACAGATTTTTAGTTGAATGGGAATTCAAACTTTGAGCCCTTTGGTCCTACAACAGAGGCATCGGCATTAACGGTCTTTATGCTATGAAATACATTTCCCATTATGGAAAAAAATTATGAAATGCATTTGCCATTATGGAAAACTGCAAAACTGTTTAGCAGAAAGATGCTTTATTTTTTTAACAAAAATTAGCCTTAGCTTAGGATATGTTACTAATAATGATGTATATTTTATTAAATGTGTCAGTTTCGCACATTAATGGGTACAATAATTTATTATTAAATAAATGGTTTGATTATTCTGTACGTAATGTGTCTGGAAATAAAATTGATAACAAGCAATTTTTAAAAGATATGAATTAATTAGAGAGAAAGGACATTTTTAAGCCAATTATTTTTCGGTATTTGATTATCTGAAGCATTTGTGAAGTCCATTTATTTTAAGTATCATAAGAGGGAAAGTAAGAAATTTACATATTAGAAGATAGGAAATAGAATTTATGCCAAGAGATAATATCTCTTCAAATTTTCAAATCAGTATTTTCCTAACACGTGAAACTGAAGCAAATACGACTATAAATCATTTTTCATATTATGTGGATGAGAATTTAAAATTCAATCTGCAAAAGTGAAATCATGCTATATCATGACAGATAAAAATTTGTGAACTATTGTATTTATTGATGAAATGTAGCAAAAATGAAATATTTTAATTGTAAAAAGAAGTGATTGTCAAAATATAAATAATTATTTGAAAGATATAATAAACTAAATTTTCGCAATTTAATGAAAATATTTTGCTTTTTATTTTCTTCTGAGAATTGATTTCAAATAGAGAAAAAAAAGCATTTGTTTTTTTTGTAAAGAATTTAAGAAATAGAAAGATCGAACAAATTTACTTTCTGTTTAGAAAAAAAAACTATATTTTATTAAATGAACCGAAAAGAATTATAAAATGCTCTTATCTTTTCTCCACATAATAAAAAACGCAGACAGAGATTAGATAGACTGAAGTCAAATTTACTTAAGTGGAACCCGACTCACACACAAATATTGTCACTACAATTTATAGAAAGCGAATAAAAAGAATTTCATCACCCACCCTTTAAATCCTTGAAGATTCATAAATATTGCATTTGATCAAACAAATGCAGATTATGTTTGGAATTCATCTTTCTTTTAAAATGGAAAAGAAAAATAACCATAACCCTTGAAAAGCTCGCAACGCAAGACAGCATTAAAAGAACCACTTATCAATATCAAATCGTATATGTCCGTCACAAGAGATTGCTTTAGACCTGAAAATTAGCTGTTTATTTACTTATGCGCAAGTGAATTTTGTGAGATATTTCTCTTGTGAGTAAATAATAAGTAAAGCAATATAAATATTTCAACAGTTTTAATCTTCTGAAATAAATGCAAAAACCGCTTGGGATTTTGTCAAGAATTTTCGAGAATTTCATTATGATGAAACAGAGGAATGCTTTTATTGATTTACACTTACTAAAATTAAATTATATCTAAACGTCTAAAAGATTTCCTTGATGAAACCATATTTATTTGTTAATGTTATGAATGATAAATTTTTAAAGATGTACTTAAGTTTGAATCATTTATGGTAGCTTTTCAGAGATAGCTGAAATATTCATGATTGCTCTATAAAGATAAATTGTGATGTTGAAGACTGCAAACTGAATAGAAATCAATTATATTAATTTCTGTTACAGCGATGATTATAAATGATTTGATTTCAGATTATTTCATGAATTCTTCTTTGATCAAATATTCTCTTTCAATTATAACAAGCATTACTGCTTGACATCATTATTTTTAGAATGTAGTCAAAATTAATTTAATTAAAATGCTTTTAAAATATCAGTATATCAAAATAAACAGAGGTTATACAACATTAGATAAATGATTTACACTTTTTTCAGATATTTATTGTCAAATTTCATGAAATGTATTTTTGAAAAATCTTAAAATGGCACATCACATTACTTTTTTAATTTTAATTTTCCATTCTATAATTCTAAGTACTTGTACACTTTTTAAGTGATGAACTTTTCTTTATTTACTAATTACAATATTGTGATGGCATTTATAATAGCAGTCAAATTAGCAGATTAATCAAAATTAGTTGACATTGAATACTTTAAATATACTTTTATATGTCAATCAAATTTATATGCATTGTTAAGATTTTACTTGAAGAATAAAGTGATTTTCAAGTAAAATTTGATATTTTTATTATTTAATACAGAATAAACTATATTGAGAAAAAATGAGTGATTTCTCGCCTTAGGTATTGATAAAGCTAATCGGAATGTTATAGTGAAATAGTTTAATAATAGACCTTCATCCAAAAAATTATATCAAAAGCTGTATATGTCAACGGATATTATTTTCTTGATATGTCGATTCTCCATCATTCTCTAACATTAATTAAATGTATTTCTTGATCATTGAATTTCTTATGTAATGGAGTGGCCAAAGAGTGCCTAAGGTAATGTCTAAATTCAAATGAGAAAAAGAAAATACTTAAGACAAAATTGGAATAATTCTGAAAATATTTATATTCATGTGCCCTTCATTTTATTTTATGAAGGAAAGACTTAATGATAAAGAAATAGAATTTTATGATTAAAAAAATGATCGTTCACATCAGTTTTCAAAGTGACGAAAAAAGGATATTAGAGAAAAAGATTCGAAGGAACATATTCCTTTTCATCGTGTATGCAGAAGGAGTATTATTTTTTCTAAATTTATAAAGCAAATGATAATCTCTAATATCGGCGTGATTAGTTTATTAATTAATATTAGCATAGTTAGTCAATATTTAGTCGCACATCTAAATATTGGCTTAGTTTGGCTTAATAATCACCAAGAAACGAAACGAACGTGTTATGTATTTTCGTCAATTAATCACTCTGCACTTTGAAACGAAGACTATAACATTATTTTGCATAACAGATACTTTAATAATTCCCCTATATCAGAACTTCAATAACAATTGAACTAAATTTATAGCTTTTAATTTAAGTTTTCACAAAGCTCGCAGAATTTCGAATATCTTCCGAAATTTTAATTTCATTACACTTTATCAAAATAATTACATTAGGTAATAATTTCTTATTCGATTTAATTGCCTCCGGCAGAAATTTCAACTGAATTTGCATTAGAAAATTGATCTCTATTCAAAATTTTAGAGAAATCCTTATATTATTAGAAAGAACGGTGCACACAATACTCTGGGTGATAGAAAGGCCAGGATCAAATTACTGCATCAACTGACTTGCAGACATACGAATTCCCAACAGAGTTGGATCGCATCTGTCTTTGCTCTTAACGCTGTGATGTTCGCCAATTCTAAGTAGAGCCTTAAAATCTAAAATTAGGAGAGAAATATCTTAGGGAACGATAACTTCACTGCAATAGAATTAAACTTCTCTCAAGGGATTTCTATAGCCTTAACTTCAAAAGAATGGCGCTACTTAGAAGGGATACATTTAACACTCAAAATTCACAGAGAGAGAAAGACTGGAATCAGTAAATGAGTGATAGGTAATTGAATTCTGCATATTTCACTTCGAGTTCGATCAATTTATTTGCTCTTCAAACGGATGATTTGTAAAATACAGTTAAAAAATGTTCATTCTGTTTGCTTTATTAATATCAGATAGTGCTTTTATATTTCAGATTAAAAAGTAATATAAAAATTAAATTCAATTTCTATTTAGATCAACAAATAAACTTTTTATTTTGGTTATTTTTTATTAAATAATCAACAAAAAAATTAATTATCAAAGAATTATTGATTTTCAAAAGAATCAAACTCGTATTCTTCATCTTCACATGAAAAATACTGAAATCTTTTCATTTTATCCAGTGAGCCAATTTTCATTACAAAATGATAATACTATATTTAAAGTATTAAAATTAATTAAATTTAACTAATATTTGAAAAAAAAAAATGCATTAAACATCCAGTGTTATCTACTTCAAGTTAAAGAAAAATATATTTGAACTCGAGTGGATGAATAAATAGTATTTTATTAACGATTGAAAATTTGAACAAGATGTATAAATAGATATATATAAAGAGAATGTGAACTAATGTAGGAATTGAAAAACATAATCTAATAATCAAGTAAAATTAAACTGAAAACATTTTTTCTGATTATTTTCATTTAAAAAATTAAATTTGTTTGAAATGAATGCGCTATGCAAAATATACAGAGGCTCAAAAATTGAGAGTACACTTTACTTTTACTTGATAAATCCGACTATCAACATAAATAACACCTCATCGAGAAGTGCAAACATGTTTTTAAACGCCTAACAAATGGTTTAATTTAGAGTAAAAATAAAGAAAAATCAACGAAAAACTTCTAAATTGAAAAGTTTCAGAAGCATTTTTAATAAACTTACGCTGAATTTCGACTCAAAAAATTGAAAGTACGCGAACAAAATTTTTGCAATATCTCGCGTAGAAACAAAGTGTCACTATTAAGTCGCATGTCTTTTGGCTCTTATAAAGGTCTCTGAGCAATTAACAATTTGATAACTTTGGTAACAATTTGATCAATTTTTAGTGGTTCTGGCGACATTTTACCCCCCTTTTTTGCAACTTTTGTTTTAAATGGGTTTTGTTTCTAATTTTGTATTTTTGAACTACTTTTTCGAATTCGTCCACGACTATTCTACGGCATTGGTGTAAGGGTACTGTGATAGTGTATGTAACGACGTTTGAAGGCCTTTATAAGAGCCAAAAGACATGCGACTTAATAGTGACATTTTGTTTCTACACGAGATATTGCAAAAATTTCGTTCGAGTACTCTCAATTTTTTAAGTCGAAATTCTGCCTAAGTTTATTAAAAATGCTTCTAAAACTTTTCAATTTAGAATTTTTTTTTATTTTTCTTTATTTTTACTCTAAATTAAACCATTTGTTAGGCGTAAAAATAAAAACATGTTTGCACTTCTCGGTGATGTGTTATTTATGTTGATAGTCGGATTTATCAAGTAAAAGTACGTTGTACTCTCAATTATTTGAGTCACTGTATATATATATATAGATAGATATAATTGAGAAATTATGCAAAGAAAAGTACACATAATTGAAATGATTGATTTGCATTATTAAAATGATACGCAGTTTGAAAGAAAATCATGAAATGTATTGTTAGGTAAATCATATGTATTTACTTCTCTTTTTTTTCTTTTAATTTGATTTGCATTTGTTTGAAATTTAAGAATACATATTTATTTTGAAACTGTCTTGGTATATGAATTCTAAATCATGGAATTTAGAGGTCATTTTAAACATCGCTTTAATAAATGATTTCAAAATATTCTAGTTTAAAGTTATAACAGAAATTCAAAATTTAGTTTAAACATTTTAATTTAAACAAATAAAAATTTTGTATTGTAATGAGCAGTGGAGTGATGAATAATTATTTATTTATTTAAATGTCTTCTAGATTAATTTCAGAAAACTGTGTTTAAGAATCCCAGTTTGTAAGAAATTAAGATTACCAGGAAATATACTATAACTACTATAAACTTTGTTGGAATACTGCAGAATTACCTATCTGACAAAATTTATTAATATACTGTGATTTATGGTTTGAAATAGTTTAAAATTATGAATAGTCATCTTCGAAATCGTTTAAATAATGGTAACTTTATTTAGTTATTTCTCAAGAATAATTTATTATTGTCAGAAAGAAGTTTTGTGAAGAACTCCTTAATAATAAAGCTCTCTTAATGCTGTTAGTTGCTGCACAAATGTTAACTGCAAAAACTGTTTTAGAGTCAAAAGACTTGTATGATTAAATGCAAATTTTAATCACCAATGTTTGTCGAATCTAGAAGAATTTTAAGTAATGATAGTCTAACATTTTCAACAATATTAAGAATCGAAGACTGTGAGCAATCTAGAAATACGAGAGAAGAATTTAAATTAATGTTTAGAATTTAAAACTTTGTATCCTACAATATAGTTTCCCTCAACTTAATGAAAATCAATATTTCAAGAAATTTTTATTCCTTATCTAACTCTAAAACTTAAACCTCCGTTGAACAAAAGTAATAAAAGTGTATTTTTCTCAACTATAATATTAGCTCCCATCTCTAAAATTCCTTAAAATTTATTATTTCATTATTTTGTGTATATATCTACGGAAGCAAACCAAACAAATTGCAGTAAACTTTCTTATTTTATGCAGCTTTAAGAAAAGAGGAAAAGAGATACTGTGAGTCTAATATTATTGAACTTTATAAAACAATTTAATTTTTCATTTCTCTATTTTTATCTATTAGACTTTTTCTAATTTGCTGCTTCGATTTCTTAATGCACTTTTTTCAGCATGCAGGAAATAGTAATATCATAAAAGTTTCAATAATACTCAAGTTAAAGTTACAACTTAAGTCATTTAATTCCTGTTTATAGAATCATTTATATCGAACAAACTATCTTATCGTTTTGTTCCTAGGAATTTAATTAAAGAAGAGACGTTCAAAGTCACATAACCCGTAGCAAAGAAATGTGTCCTATTGTTTCATTTATAGGTGGAAACTAACATATATGTTTCTAAATTGATAGCGACATTTATTTCATTGAGAGAAATTCTCATGTAGAAATGCTATGAATTTTGGAAGTCCGTGCCATAAAAATGTGAAGATATTATTTCCTATTTGCACGAATACCATGCGTGAACGATAAGAAACACCAAATCACGCAAGAAGACAGTTACAGTAAATCAAATTTTTGTGTGATATTTTAAAAGAAACTTCTACTGATTACTATAAAAGTATCTTAACGATATTTGAACGTTTTAAAAGTTTTATGGTTTGATCTAAATATAAAGTAACCCTATTGTTATTTTGAATTAAAATCTAAAGATAAATATAGAAAACTGTTGGCTTATTTTTCTGCTTGCTTTTTCATGGTATAGATTACTGGATGGGTTTAAGAAGCCCAAATATTTGGGACTCTCTCGTAAATATATTAAATTTAAACTTTCTGTTTAAGCTTAAAAGAGTGTGATATTTTAAGAATTTGGCGTTAATTGATTTTATTCCCTGAAACGGTTTTTTACCAACAATTAAATCCTTATTATTAATAATGTAATTAGTTAAATATATGAAAACACAAAGAAGCCATAGTGAGTTACTGACAGCCCAATAGATTCTGATTTGAAGTTAAACTGTCCAAAATATCACTTCATACATCTTTCAGGTGATTTTATGTAATTTTATGGTGTCTTTTTTGTACTTCAAAAGAGTCATTCTCAGATATTGGTGTCCTGCTATTGATTTCAGTAACTGAATTCATTAGTGCTGATTAAACAAAATACCTGTTTTGAAGCTTATTTTATGAACTACATTTAACATATCTCACCTTCCATACTTTGTTGACATCATTTTATCATTATTGATAAGTACATAAATAATTACTGTATTAGGTACTAAGCTCATATAAAATAATACATCAATTAACTAACGCAATTTGAAAATGATTTGATTTGATTTATATTCTAACCTATTCTGATGCTCTTAAGTTATGCCTGAGAGAAAAATAATTTCTTAATTATGCCAAAGAACAATTTAACAGATACTTAAACAATTAACAATTTAACAGAATTCTTAATGAGACCTCCTATTTTTTAAAACATACTTTCAGCGTTAATTCTTTTAAAAAAATTCGATAAATTATCGTTGCGGAATAACAAATTACGCAATTAAAATTTTAAAAGCTCTGAGTTGTGTAATATTACCTTCACGTCCTACATACTTGAAGTTATTGCAAAGTTAAGCAAAATACATGACATTTAGCGTCTTTCATTTTCGAGTCATCCGAAATAAAGCATCCACTGCAATCTTACAAAACCGTTCACTGAGGTATGATAGCAGAATAAGTGTTCCTGCAATCAATATATTAGAAAAACTGAGCTGTTTAGTATTGTTTTTAAAAACCAAATATATATGAAGTAAGAACTAGTTTGTAAAATGGAAAATATATTTTTTATGATTATAAAAAATATTCTTCTCGGTATCTTCCATCCCCCCCTCACTCAACCGCTCTTATCTCAGATTATATTTTTTCCCCCAGCTTTTTATAAGCAAAAACCTCTTCAAAGTGCAACGATACACTTTGTCATTTATCAAATGGAAATAGTCCGTTAGAATGTCACGCAAAAAATGATTAATGAATCACTTTCTAGTGAACCTTTGAAAGCACGATTTACTTTCATCTTCGCTGGAATGATAAAAGTTTTAAACATGGCCCATCATCTTTTTTTAGTTTTTTTCTATATATCTCTTTGCCCACGCGTGTCTGTACTTGTTCTGGTATAGCGAACGCAAGGCTCAGTACTTCTTTTGTTTGCAATCTGAATACATCGGTTTACTTCGCAACCGCTGAAGGATTGGTGAAAACAAAAATATATGCGGCATTTAAAAAAACGTCGCACAAAGAGATTAAAATAAGGAGTTGCATTTCCCCCTTTCTCCTTAAGCGATTTTGTGTAAAATGGTTGATTTTGGAGAGAAAATTATTTTTTTTCCTGCCTTTTCACTGTTTGTAAAAGTGAAAAAGTCTCACATATCTACCCTTTCCCTCCCCTTAAAATTGCTTAAATGCTTCATATGGATTCTTTTAAAAATTTTTGTTCTAAATTTAGAAAATAAATCGATATGACGGGACAATTTAGTATTATGAGATACCCAAGCGGGACATGAAATATTTACCTTTTCAAAATATCCAACTTTTGAATTGAAAGTACGAGGATTTTGAAATGATTTTGTATTTATACTCCAAATAATTATAAAGCAATGAATTGCATTTCCTTTTATTGCTTTATCAGCAGATAGGTTTGTTATCTTTCATTTTGGGCTGAAAATTTACAGATTCTGAATAATTATCGATGTACTAGTATTTAATCTCCAAGACATTTAAATAAGCTGTAATTTATAAAAGGTAAATAAGCAACAGACATCTTTTAATAAATTTTAACCGATAAATATATTTTTATAAGCTATTCTTAAACTGGGGCTGAATTTCTGAAAATAATGGATAATATATATTTGTAAATAATTATTTTAGATAATATATTTGTAAATAATTGTTTTAGATGATATATTTGTGAATGATTATTTAAGATGATGATAATTCATACAAAAGTTACTAATGAATTTGTAAATATACTACTCATATATATTTTCTGAGCTTTATTATATTTAGTTATAGCTTTGAATTATTATTGCACAGCATTTTTTTATTTGTTAACAATGATGTTTTCTATATTTTTAGAATTTAATTATAGACTTAATTTCAGAAAGAAAGACAATTTTTGAATTATTGATGAAATATTTTGTTTGGAAAAACTAGAATTAAAATTAATTGTACCTACATTTATCACACTAGAAATAGAATGTTACTGACTTAATTTATTAAGAATGTTAAGCAAAAATATATTCATAATAATAATTGCCAGTAAATTAAGTTAAGATGAGAGTAAAGAAAAGAATATTGCCTAAGTATGAGTAATTCAAGCCAATATTTATTATACAACTTTCAGGATATAGAATTTTAAAAAATGAATATTTTGTAATCCCGAATCAAAATATAACTACTTTATTTAACCAAAGTAATGTAAAATTTTATTATAGGCTTTTCTGCAATTATTAGAGATAAAATTTAAATTCAAATACATTATATAAGTGTTTCTTCTCATTTACCAATGGCGACATTTAATAATGAAATGCTCTACTACTGTGTGACATTAGACGAAACAATTGCTATAACGATTAGACCTTTATGGCATATTAAGCAGAATCTGTGGGCAGATTCGAGGAATTAATATCATTATCCATCCGCAATTTCTCTGTGAGTTATTGGAAAGACGTTAAGGCGATAATGCTAGTGGTTTTCTAAAGCTCTTCATAGAGATTGAGTCGACGAAATCATTGGAAGCACTAATATGTGTTGTTTTATTACTTCGGAAAAAAATATCCTCTTCTTTATCCAGATATATCATTAATGATACGAAACAACTGAAGAAAAAAAGTCACACTATAATACCTGGCATTAATATAGCGTTCTTCCTTTCATTTCAGAATGCATGTGTCTACTGGACAACTTGAGGAGATCTTAATGTTAAGCTCTATTTTCTGTCACATTTTTATACTCTAGTGTTTCTTTCCCTTTATAGTCCTTGGTTTGTGTCTTTAATGCGACTAATTCAATTGTTGTTATATTTGTGATAACGAGTGGTTTGATGAACACATTCAAGCCAATACTGGCAATCGATGGAAAAGAACTAAATTACTTGAGATAATGGAAACAATTTTCATTTATTTTAATTATATAAATATTTTGAAAACTCTCTGATACATTTTTTGTATCTGAGTTAGGCCTTTCGAGATGGTTTTGAAAAAAAAATGCCACAATACACACACGAAAAAAATTAATGCAAAAAGTAAGAGTGATTCTTTTTTTTCTTTGTTGCAAATTTAAAATTTGACACTGCCAAAATTTTGTTTCGCTTGCAACTTTTCCATCATATTTTATCACTTAAGGCCGTAAGTTCAGTGTTTTCAAACAACATAGTTCATATCGTGTTGAAAGTAACATAATGGTATAAATGTTTATTATTTCTCAAATACTTTCGTTTTCTTTGTAACATATATCGATTTAGGAAATAAAATTATTTATTGCGATATTTTTATTTGCGGTTTATATGTTAAGGTAACAACTTAATTAAAAGATCAAATAACTAATTAAATAAAGGAATGAATTGAAACAATTTTAAATGTGTTTTTTTAGACAAATGTTTTCTCCTTTTTGTGATATTTCAACTTCTAAATGAACCAATGAACACCAACGATGTACTGTGCATTCCCTGATTCGAAAATCATCAAAACTTTTGCGAATGCGTCAGAAGTTGTCTATTTTGTCAAAAAAGGGATGAGAGGAAAGATGAAAGGAATATATGCTTACATTTAGCAATAGGTCAGCACAAATTATCAGGAAATTAGGAGGCATAGTAACCTGCGCACTATTTTGCGCACCACCCTTTACTGAAGTACAATTGTCAAAAATGTTGAACTGGCTATTTTGAAAAGAACAATATAAAAGGACACTGCCTTCCTGCTGATCTGATTGCCATTGGTGTTTATCAGAAATTTGCAGATAGAAATCCTCTCAATAACTTATTATACTTAGCATATACAAAGGCCATACTTATATATATTTTTTATTTAATCTTTTTATATTTTATGAAATTTCTATAGAATTTGTACTTTAAATCACATTTGCATGCTATTTATTCTTCAACTTTCTATATTTTATTTATATTTACTATCTGATTTATGTTTTCTTTATAACAAAATCTTCCTATCTAATTTTTTGCCACATTTCGTTATTACTGATTTGTTGAAATTCTAAACAAAATCTACAAAATCCGCTTCCTTGAAAAATGAGAAAGATGTTGAAGAAGGTTATGCGTCTCTAATATTTTACAAGGTGATAAGGATACTGTAATTGCTATCTTATTAAGTTCAGCACATTGCAAAATTGTATTAAATTAAAGGCACTACAATGAGTGATGAAGTTGATAATGGAGAGATTTAAAAAATATTCGTAAGAAGAAATAATATTTGAATTCTATATAATATGAAGAGTATTACATTTTCAAAAAGATGTATTTAAATCTTACGAACATAATTCAATGTTCATGGATACGGTTCAGTACAGTAAATTTACTCAAATTATTGCTGTAGACTATTTTCTTATAGTGTAGGGTATGTTTTAAAGTCAATAAATTGGATATACAAGATTCATGCTTTTCTCATTTTTGTAGCCTAATTTACAAATTTCAGTTTAGCAAATTTTCTGATAACAAAGTTTTATATCGGAAAGATAAGACTTGGTTGAATAGACTCGACTGTAAAAATTTATACAGCATTATATGTCCATGTCACGTATTAAATAAAAATAATGAAACAAATATAGTGTTGCTACATCAAAATTATCTGAGGAAAATTAAAACAGCTATTTTTAAATGAAGGACCAATAAAAGCCTTGATAAATATGTTTTATATTTCATTTGTGCAACTCAAAAGTTTCAACATTTATTTGTATTTATCTAGAAGCTAAATGCCGATGAGCTGTTTACATAAACTAAATGCTTGATACAAATTATTAATGACTTCTAGAGTAATGAAAAAGCATATATTCGTACTTTTGATCAGTTGGCAAAGGAATGTTCCGGCAGTGTTCAAATAATTGATCCATTGATAGAAAAGCGTTTGCATTAGGTTAAAGTAATTTTATTCCTCAGCCTATTAGCTGTCATCAAACAAAAAAGATGAATTTACCCCAAACGGAATCGATTTACAGAAACAAAGAAAAACAAATGGAAATTTAATGGTGTGTTAATGGAAGTTGCAATTAGACTTTCGTATCTGGATGAGCTTGATTTGAGAGAAAGAGACAAATCAACGACGTAACTAGACAAATGCTTCGATTTAGAATGAACTTAAGTAATTTATTGAATTTGCTATTGCATACGACAAAAACTAAAGTAAATGGTGAGTGTCTGAACTTTGGATACTGCAGAAGCAGTCGGATCTTTTGTTCTGTCGTATATTCATAAGCAAAAGTGCAAGGGAATAATAATTTGAGACGTATAAATTGAATTGTTATAATTAAAACCAGGAATGCGTCTCCTATTTAAAATATTGCTTCAATCAATTCTTTCTTCATATTTCTAGCAAGAAATTTAATTCACTCTCCAAATGACATGTTGTCATTTCTTTTTCAAAATCTTTTCACGACACATTGTGTTTGTATTTACGAAATTGAATAACTTAATGTATGTAAAGAAACGGAATTTATTAAATGATTCTGGCAAGTTTTAAAGATTTAAGTAAATTAATTTTGATTTTCTGTTCAATAAATTTTCGATCACAAAATGGCATAGAGATGCAAATTCACTCAAAAAATATTTTGAAATAGTTTTTATTTACAGTAGGTGACATATGCATGCAATTATGGCTTAATAGAAACTAGATGTTCTATACTTCGAAATTTTTTGCTTTTCCTTTTTCAAAAATATTTTTATATTAAATACCTTTCTAATTTTTAATAGAAATTTATTTAAACCACTTTTAGATATTGACAGTCATGGATAATTGAGAGTTTACTTTATAGTATAATTTTGCAGAAACACCTATGTTGTGAAAATCGATGTTCTTCTAAAAACTTTCGTTTTCTCAGCTTCCAATTTTTAAGCAACACTTGAGCCTAATTTGAGATGACTTTCATAATTCTGAAATTATGTTCAGATAAAGATGACAATAACTGAACTTGGACTTACTCGTCATACATCCACCCCAAGCTAACGAGAGGAGCGTTGATTTTGATTTTAGAATTATTTCGAATTATGGTATATACGTTACGGCCAATGGAAATAATCGGTTATAATACTAATCAGTCATTATTAATAATAACAAAAATGGTTAGTATTAATTATTATTAATACCAATTATTAATTAATACTCTATATTGTACAATTGTGCAGCAGGCTGTGATGCCAGGGTGGTAAAACATTTCCAGCTCGTACTTAGACCAAAAAATTTACAAGTATACAATCTGGATCGTCCTTAAGAAAGGACTTAAAACACTGTCCTTCCAAATGTAGATAATTCTCTTGATCTGATTCTCAAGGAAAAAATACTAAGAAAATTAACCAGTATAAAAGGAAATAACAAAAATGATTGAAATTTTGATCTTTCTTCAGAATCTCAAATTCTATTTGCTTATATATTCAAGAGTCTTGTCTCTTGACAAATTAACATAGAATATATATTCTTCTCAGAAGTTTATGGCAGAAATTGATTAAAAATAAAGTAAAATTGCCTATTGAATTCCTACTTAATAGGTTGTTGTCTTGTCTTGAAAAGATGTCTATCAGAATTTCCTATTTTAAAAGACCTTTTTTACAAAAGTAAGAACATTGATTTGTCCTAGTCTAGATGAACCTCACTCCTGATCTTTATATTATTTGTATCAATCTATAGAAGATGACAATTTAGTTTTGTCTTCTACAGCGGGATGAATCAAACCAAATGTTACAAATGGGAAGAATATTTTCAATTTACTATGAAATATATATCTCTTTAAAATAAAGCTATCCTATTTCATTACTAAAAGGTTCCAACAGTATTTCTGCTTGAATAAAATGCATTGCGTAAAAATAAGAATAAATAAAACAAAATCGTAATGTCTGCGGGTATTCAGTTTCATTTATGCTTTTTTATTTATATTCGCTTTCTGATCCAGGACAATATCTATATGAGAGATAATGCAGATTGTAAAAATTATGCTGTTTTACTCCTCTTAATTTTTAAGCAATTATGCTCTGATATAAATTGTTGTATGTATAATTTATTAAACTCCTTCATTTTATTTTGAAAACTTTGTATAATCTTTAAGTTTTTAAAGTCTACAGTCTAAAAATTTTTTATTTAGAAAAAGCACATGAGAAAAGGTTTAAAAAAAATCTGGTTATATATAAGTAAAACAATTATATACGATGATAGCTGGTATACCCGCACATTAGAAACTGCTATCAATATTGGGGACTATATATATATATATATATATATATATATATATATATATATATATATTGCTATAATATATTCCGTAATTTTTATATTATAATACACACAGGCATATTCAAATTCATCTAAAAAATTAAAAGCTGAAAAATATTTACATGCAATGTTTTTAAAATATTTACTTTAAATTAATCACAAAAATGCGTTCATCTTGCATCTTAGTAATTTCCAGTAACTAATAAGTGTAATTAAATATGTAAAAATAGCACTGAAAATTAGATAACCTTGATCATATAACATTAATAACCTTTTAAAGTATAACATTTATATATATAAATAATATATATAAATATATATATAACATTTTCGTTTCTTCTGAAATAATTTTTTAAATGATAGCTATTAAGTTTGGAGAGTTATGCATTCACTTTCTTTTTTAAGTAAATAAATTTTTGCTACAAATACCGGCTATTTAAATAATCTTCAGTAGCAAATTGATGAGATGAAAGAAAATATTAAGACTCACTTTCACTTAGCACTTACTTTATTTTCGTGTTAAAAAACAAATGAAATCTTTGACTTTGTCCCTTTAAAAATCGCGGCACTTTTTGAATACTTGAAAAATTGGTTAATTCTTTTTTTTTAACCGTAAATACAAAATCCACATGTTCAACATCGCAACAGTGCGGTTTTTCTTGTTGTTTTTTTCTTCTATCAAATCCGATCATTCCAATGTCGTTGAAAGATTCCTTTATCTTTTTCTTGTTTTCCTTCTTTCTTCTTTTCTTATTTTTATTAGTCTAAGGTTATGCTAAGAGTCCAATTCCGAAACGCGAAGCCTTTTCCAGTGCGGTTTTCAAGTCGGGGGTTACATTGTTTCCACGCGACCGCAATAGCGCGAAAGCCAACACAATCGCCGCTGTTCGATAACAATGTTTTAAATGTAGCAGTGGGAAAAATAGCACGGCGAAGGGAACAAACGCACAAAAAAAAAAAAAAGCGCAGCAAAATTGAATCGGGTTAACCCACCCTCCGTCTGCTTTGTCGCCATTTCATTTACGGCAGAAACCCAAAAATAAATAAAAGAAAAAGAAAAAAAAAAGGTATAGAAAGAAGAAAGAGAAAGAAAGAAAAGAAACCGCACACAGAGGGGAAAGCCCACTTTCAGTTTTCTATTCTACAGGCCTGTTTAAGAAGGCTATTGATTGAAAGGCGGCCTTTCTACACCAGGATTACCGGAGTCTCAACCATGAATGATTGAATTAAACATCCTTCTGTTGTCTCGACGTGCCATTTTTTTTCTTTTTTCTTTTATTTTTTGTTCTAACTCCCTCCTCTTTTCTGCAGTTTTCTTTATATCTATCTGTCTATATGTAATGTTCTGGGAGGACGAGTGGTGTAAGTCACATGTGACTTGGCTTTGTATGCAAGACCCGATGTTGTTTTAGTTTCCGAAAGAGCGAAAGTTCCACCTACAAAATCAACAATGTGAGGATTTGTATTCGGAGAAGAAATCTCTAAAATGTTTATGTGTCCGAATGAAGATTAATTTGTCCAAGAGAATATTGGGGACTCAGTCCGGAAATTTGGACATTCTGGGAAAGAGGTATTAACTATTTTCCTCTCATTAAATTGATTTAAAGAGATTTCATTGAGGAATCACGTTTTCCATTGAATTAAAATTACTATTAGAAAACTACATTTTTTGAAAATTTTATTTGAAAGGAAAATTACCAAATAATACTTAATAAAAAGTAATAAAAATGTAATACATATTATAAACAGTGAGTTAATAGTCATGGAAAGTTTTAAATTTTATTAAAAATACTTTTATTTATAAAAGTATTTTTAATAAAAACTTTTATAAATAAAAGTATATAATACTTTATAATTTTCTGACTATTTTAAAACTGTTATATATGTGAAGAAAATATTTGTAAATAATTTAATAAAGTTTAAAAGCAAATGAAATTACAACCAATATTTATAGTTATGCTAATGAAGAAGGGAAAATGCCTTAATATTTTTCAAGACATTGAATTCGAAATTCATTATATATCTGCAAACATCTTACGTACCCCTCAGTAAGTAATTACAATGCAGCTTATATCTCATAAAACATTTTTAAAAAATTTAGCTACGCACAATGTTTAGCTCTTTCTATCTTTTTGCTCTATCAAGACCATTAAATTATATGTCATCTCGCAGAGTATTTTAGAAATGGATATTCTTTATTTTTACATTTATGTGTAAATTGTTAAATATTATACTTATTCCTTTTGAATGGCTTCGTCATTTTAAAAATGTTTATATCAATGTCTATATATAATTTTCCTTTTTCTTTACCTCATAAATCTATTTAATAAAAAATAGATAATTAAAGAAGAATCTTATATACTCGTGAAAACCTTTTGAAGTAAATTTAAATAAAAGTTTAAATGTATTAAATGAATATAAGTTTTTAATAAATAAATTTTTGATGGGAATAAATTTACGATTGAATTGATTTAAATGGATTCACTTAAGCCTGCACAGATAAAATCTGTAATTATAATTTACCTGTTATGAGATTTTAAACAAGTTTTCAAATATTTATATGCTTAAAATGTCAGTTTCCAATAAGTCTAGCTTAAAACAAAATCATTAAGTAATATACATTTTTTGAATAATAATTTAGGAGACAAACTCTTTTTAGAAAATATATCTTAAAAAATGCCTGAATTTTAAATCAAAATCAAACAAAACGTTTTGAATTAATATTTTTGTTTTGCTGATTTCGTAATTCAAATATAAATATTTTCTTTAAAATTTTTTTATCATTTAAAAAAAATCGAATACTAATAATAGTTGTAATTTGAAACTATATGCGACATTAAAATCTTTCAAACAGTTCAAAAGTTATCATTAGTTACAAATTTTTAAATAAGCTCCATTTTTGAAAGAAAAAGATATTAAATTCTCTAATCACTCACACAGCATTTCTCAATTCCAAATCAAACATTATGTTGCAATTTAAGAAAACATAAACACTCTGAAATGATTTTTGAGTTTCAGTCTAATCTCAAACCAAAAGAGTTCAAAGACATAATTCCTCTATAGTTTTTAAATTTCTAAATCATTATAGCCTGAAACTTACTAAACATGCCAACGTAGACACGCACCGCTTTTCTTCAAAAATCTGGAGTCATAACTTTACTGTGCTGTTAGGTCGTCACCCGGTTAAGGTTTTAGAAATCGCACTCGCTTTTCGTACGCTATTCAATTGAGGTATTTCTTTATTCAGATTTCCTATGATCTTGTGTTGCAGTCAGGCTTAAGGAAAAAGTGCTTGTATTATGTTATTTGACTTTATTGCTTTATCCTTTTTATTGTTGCCATCTTTATACGGAAAAGTTCAATTTGAATTTCAAATTTTGCGGATCATCGGCGGCAAAAGTCAACACCACTTCAAAACCTCGATATTTTATTCAAATATATGCATTCGATATTTATTAAACATCCATAGTAGTTGAGAATATTATCGGAATTTTAAGGAAAAGTTTATTTAAAGAATCTGATACTTCCCTATTTGATTATGTATTCTGATGTAGAAGATGTCTGACAACAGGTTAAGTGATAAAATCCAAAAACTTTCACTTAAATTTAGATTTGGAAAAAGAGTTCATTTATCAGCTTTCAATTTAGATTTGAATGGTCCATATTCGCTTTTAAAAACGGATATAAATGTTTGAAGAATTGAACCATGTTTTTAGATTTTTTCATCAATCAAGAGGTAATACTTGCAAAAAAGAATTCTTTTAAGAAATATGTAAAAATGAATGAAAAATTTGGAATTCATGAAATAAAAATCGGATTGTAAAAAACATTATATTAGAAAATTTTGTACATTTGAAATAGATTTTGAAGTTTTGTACATTTGTAATAACTTGTACATTTGAAAAAAAATTACTCCTGTACTGAACTGTATTTTAGAAAATTTTATTATAAAAGAGAGAGAGAGAAAATACTTTTTAGAGTAAGTTTTCCATTCCTTTAAAATTTTTCATGTTTTTTTGTGAAAATTAAAAAAAAAAAAACTACTATTGCCAAAATTAAAATTGAAATGAGGAAATCTATTATTCCAAAAAGGAGAATATGAAGAATTTAAGATAAGATTTAAAAATTTAAGATTTGATTTCGAAATATTAGAACAACTAAATACTGAAGCAATATTAGAATTCATGATGCTCGATTGTTTTGCAAGGTACTGACAGTGAAAAAACGCTTTTAAATATATTTTTTGCAATCATCTGTGGGCATAGGGGCTATCATAAAACACAGAAAGATTGATTGAAGCAACGATTAACATTTTCCTATCACATGATCAATCTAGAAAAATAGCAATACTACATCAATTTCTTTTTATCTAAAGAATGAAAATTTCTGTCGATAGAAAAAATTTGACTACTTTTTAAAATATAAACTCCAAAGGAATGAGTCCCATCTGATTAAGATTAGAAAACAATAGAAAAGAAATAACATGTTGAAATTTTCTTTCATATGCAGTTTTTTGGGGCACTCACTTACTAGTATCATACTGTCCTTCAATTTAACCTTAAAAAATGTTACCAGAAAAGATCAAGCAATCATAGACCATGGGGAATAAAAGAGGTTAAGCTTTTGAAATTATGGTGCGACAGTGGTTAAGCGTTCTAGAAACGGGGAATGAATGAATGCAGTTTTGTTGCACACCGATACTAAAGAAAATATTAAGATTTTTTTTTACCTACGCATTTGAAAAATTATTGACGATTATTTGACGCATTTCGTTTGTGTCACTAGTTTCTTTGAATTAAGTCAAAAGAAGAAATTTACTTTTTTATTTCAGATGATAACTTTATTGAGTGAGACCTATGCAATTAAATTTACACTAACATTTCGATGTCAGTGAAAGCTGAAAGACCGAATGAAAGCTAGATAATTTGTTTTAAAATAGCTCTTGTATAATATTTGAATACCTTGTTAATACAAAAAAAGGAAATTTAGGAATTAAAATCATTTAGTAAGCAGAAACGTGATAAGATTAGCTCAAAAAATATATAATACTTAAATATTCTTCATCAGATCCAACAATGATAACAACAAAAACGTATAAATGGGATTAGCTATATCTTGGCGTTTCATAGTCATTACTTTTGTGGGACTGAATTAAGCTTTCCATGAATGACATGACGGGGTAATGTAATATGATTGCGTTTTTTGTTATAATTTTTTTAACTCTCTTTACTAGCAATGCTAATTTTATTTTTAGATTAATGATACTATTTCGACATTATTGTTATATTAAAGAATGCGAAATTAATATTCTAAGATTTTAAGAAAGAAGTTAGTGATACGAATTATAATATGATATGACATTTTTCGATGTGACTGAGAAAGGTGGAAAAATATTAATTTTTGAATAATTTTGTATAGATAGGAATTTATCTCAGTTTTCCTAAAAGCATTTATTTGACATCGATATAAATTTTCCATTGATTAAATAACGCTTCGTTTTAAAATTTTTACACATTTTAAAATTATTTGTCGGTATGGTATGCCAATTAAAATGCCAATTTTTACCAATTTATCAAGCCAATTTTTACCAAATGCCAATTTATTAAAATTTACCAATACCATTTTATAGAAGAATTAGAAGTAAATTATTAGAAAAACATTCATTTTCCTCATTTGTTTAATATAAAACAAGACATCTAGATGAAATATCAAATATGTTAATTTGAAAGATATACATTTAAGATATTTATGAGTGGAAGCATATATATTATTCGAAAGCAGACTAATATATTTTAATTAACTTTTGTTGTATGGTTTCTTCAGTATTAATAATATTCTGCGTTCATTATTATAGTTTCAGAAAAAGCGTTGTACAGACTTTATTGTAATTATAGAAATGATATATTATACTTAATTAGTTATATTTCTAGCTTAACTCATATAAATTGTTTTGATGAATAACTTATTTTCTTTTTTATTTTAGTTAGAATTAGAAATTCTATAATTGAATTGATTATTATCTTGCGACTTAGAACGGAAACGAGAATTATAAATATTTTTTCTGTTGGTTCCCATAAATGTTTGGAGAATTTTGTTTAAATATTAAAGAACACTTATCATGTTTAAGTTATTAAAATAAAATGATATAGTTGCTTAAAATAGAAAAACTCTTCTTAATAAACATAAAATTCCAAAAAATTAAAGGCAAGTCGAATTAATGAAGCTATTTATTTTACTTCATTTGTTAAATTTCTTTTCATGTAATGAAAAATTTGCATTACTAGTGAAAACTTTCTCAATATTTTGTATTCGCTAAATACTTTTTAATATCAGGATCTGCGTATTTTCGCTAATCTGAAATCTCTGAATATTATTTTTCATATATTTGATTTTAATATATAACTATTACTACTAAATCTTATTTCAAAAATTATATTGTTTTAACTGTGTGTAAGCATTTTTTTATTTTTCATAAACAGCAATTTAATTTTCTAATAGTTCATATTTCTTAAAGAGATTCTATATTTTTATTATATGTTTCATATAGCTTGTCCCTTCAGTTACAAAACGACCCAATCCAATTCACCTATTTAAATTCTATTATTATAAATCTCAACCTATTTAAAAGTTTCTACCACCGGAGTTTTACAACCGGAAGTTTCATGAAATAATAGCCTTTATTTAATGAAGAATACCAGCAACAAAAAATTCTTTCTCAGGCATAGATTCAATATAGCCTAAAAAATTAATAGTAAGATAGAAAGCATTTTTTTAAAAAATTGATACGACGGGAAATTAACGACTTTGTCTCTAAGAACCGAAAACTTAACAAGAAATGGAGAATTTAATAGAAACACATTGGTTGTAAAAATGGAAAACTACCAAGAAACTGAGCTTTAAACACTGAAAAGAGTTTCGAAAATTGTTACTTTGGCTAAGAAGCCTGGTCGATTAAAAATGAAAAAATAAAAGGAGAAATAATAACAACAATAATAATGGGCAGAAAAAAATATATTCCCCAAACTCATTTAACGGAACGTTTGAAACTAATCTTTTCATTTGTTCGTAGCCACACAATGAACATTTTTCAATCATACCGGCATTATCATTAATCTTCCCACTCCTCTTCCCCCCACTAGCTCATTACCACCCGCCACACATTAAATGTAAGTTCAGGGCTCGCAAGAGGTTAATTTTCAAACTCCAACCACGAGTTCCTGTTTTGCATACATTCACACATGCGTGAACTCAAGGATACATTCATACTTGCAACCACATATGTATGGATCCAATCTAAAACCTCTGATGAATAGAATTTTTCTTCCCTTTTTAAACTTAATATTACATAAGGGGCTGTAAGTAATGCACCTTGTTTATTTTTAGAGATATTTTTACAGCTAAATATAAAGCTAATAAAGCAAAGTTAATTTTTTTCGTAGGTAATTTTTCTATGAAAGAAACGAGGGCAGTAATATTTAAGTATCATTCAAGGAATATATGCTTTACTTAAAAGTTAGTTTGTGTTTAGCAGCTAAATCCAAACATGGACTGAACGCAGTGTTCCATAATTCACGTTTTCAACGTGTTAATTAATTAAGCAGATATTAATAATTAATTGGTAAAATAATTATTTAATTTGGCAGTTTTAAAACTGTACAAAGTGTAGCACTGAACTTAATGTACTACATAACGTACAATGCACCTAATGAAATAGCAGGAAAATTTGTGAAATACATGTTGTTGAAGAAATACATTTGAAAATGAATGTTTAAATTAATTTATTTTGTTACTTTATTTACTTATATCTCTCTAACCACATATGAAAAAATGAATATTTCTCTATGTTTGGTTAAGACTGATGATTTTAATGTCACTTTTGAAGTCAAATTATAAATTGCTTGAAAGTATACTAAAAAGTGAAAATGTTCTAATGTGTCAGAATATTCATTAAAAGAAATATGACATAAAATTATATGTAAGAAACTATTAATTTTTTATTGTTAACATTTCTTTTTTATAAAACTGTATTCTGGATTTAAACGCATATAAATCTGCACGATTTAAATCTGATTTATTCTCAAGTACCAGTCACTTGAGCTAAACAATAGTTTATAAATGAGTCAGCAAAAGCGTTTCATGTCAAATGTTTCATTTAAAGGAATAACACTGAATAGAATAATTTTTAACCATTTTTTAAAGAAATATTTACCCTTTAAAAATAGAATTAAAAAAATTAAGTTGGGTTAAGTTAATCTATTGAATTGAAGACTGAATTCTTTAAGCATTGCACTTTTTTCAATCGAATTAATTTCTGCTTATAGTATGCATCTTTTAAAGTAACGATAATTTTTCATGAGAAAACTCTTGTTTTATAGAAAAGAACAATTGTTTACAAATATTTTATATATAACTATATCAATATATTATATATATATAGATTAAATATAAACTATGTATGGACAAGAAATGATTTAATCTCCTGAATAAAAGGTTGTTAGATTTTATTTCCATCAGGAATAAATTGCGTTAGTTATATAGATCTTGCGCACTTAATAACAAAACAAGCATCATTTTGTTCACTGTAATTAAAACGTAAACGATTGATTTAGAATCAAAGAAAATCCATTATTTTTTCTGCTTGTAGTACATTACTTGTCATTTTTGATATTTAAAAATTTTCTAGGCCAGAAAAAAAAGCAGACACATCATTCCGTTCATTACTTTAGTAGCAGAAAATCGATTCGATTCTGTTTTAGTAATTAAAAATAATCACTAGACATTTTAAATTAAGGGTTCAATACTTTTTCTAAGTTTTTAAACAGAAGCTAAGTTGACATAATATGAGGCATGAAATGGTATTGATCAAGTTGATGAAATTACTTAGCACATATAAAAGAAAACTATTATCGATTCATTTTTTGAAAGCTTAGTCTTTGTTTTTTCCAATAAAATAAAAAAAAATATTTTATGGTTTTAATTTAACGCATATTTAAGAACGCCTTGTAAGTGTCAAATTTATATTATGACATAAAATATAATTTTTATAATGATAATAATAACAGGAATTATCATTTTAAAAGATTGCATGATAAATAAGCTGTAGAGAAGTTGAATCATGATGTTTAAAATGTACGAAAATGCAAAGACTTGCTTAGTGTAATGATTTAACTCTTAATTTATAATTTTAATACCAGTCATGGTGCTTTCCAACATCTTTAAAATATAATCAATCAATAAATGGGAATAAATAATATAATTTTTACATATGAATATCTATAAATGAGACTTAAAACAATATAAATTATTATAAAGAAATATTTTAATAAGAAAAACAAAATAATGTCATTAGGCTTAGAGCGGGAAATACACAGTGGGAGGAAAAAGAATTTGAAATTATAGCACACTGAGATACTTGAAATTTATGATAGTTTTCATTATAAGAGGTTTTCGAAATATATATTTAAGGAACATTTTGCATAATATATAAAAATATTTTCCCCATCTGAATGAGTATTCTTATCGGAGTATAAAGTACATAAATTAAGCACTGATTATTCATAAATAGGAACATTGTAGTTATTTAATGAATCTTTATCAAAATGTTTATTGAACGTTTTTTTAAATGTTTAAAATACTAATATTGTATAATCAGAACTATTTTGTTAATCCGAAGCTCTACTTTACCAAATCTCTTTGGAGGGCAAACATAATATAAAATGTTCTGTTATAAACAAATACCATGTGATGTGGATAAGGTTTATCTTGATTGAATGCAAAAAGTGTTAGCATTCATGATATCATTAGATTTATTTTCACTAAGATAAAACATTCTGAATTTTGCCTTTTTTTTTCTCTTGGCCGTTATGGGATTAATATAGGATTGTAATTGATCTGAAGCATTCAAAACTGACAGCATGGATTTATTTCTCATGAAGATTCATTTATTTTGTAGCAGATCTAAATGAAAATCAACTGGCAATAAACATTATTCTGTACTGTAGCGAGATGTTGATTAAACATTCTAAACATAAGTTAGATATATCACTACCTACATTAAATTAGCTATTGATTACGTATCTTAAAATCAAGTTAGTATTCGAGCGTTCAGTTTACCTATCTCAAGAGTTATGAAACCCGAAGATGTCGCCATAAATAAAAGCCAATGCGTCCATTGATAAGAAGAAAGTACGCATTACATTCGGCAGTAAAAGCAACATGTTGCATTAGAGGACGTGAACGAATTCCGTAGCTATCATCTGATATTAGATCATTCCGCAAATCAATGGAAAAGGTGCTTTTCCTCGAATATGATGGGAAATCAGACGGGAGACATGTAATACGATTCGAAATTGCTGCTGAAATAACCTATCAAGATAGGATCCGATTTTTTTCCGAAAGATTTCTTCCGGGTTTCTGTGTCGCGCTTTTTAATACATTAAACTGCACTTAGCTCATTGTTGTAATACAATCAATTGGACAATATTTACTTTGCTTACTCATACTGATATTTAGTTTTTGGCACTTAGTTTGCTTAATATAAAGAAATTAAAGTAGCTATATTTTGTGAAAAATATATTCATTGAGAAAGTGAGTTTTTTCTTCAATATTATGCTCTTTTTTAAATTCCGCTCTACTTTTGCTAAGTGCTAAATACTGTCACTAAAATCAGTTCTAATTCTTGGTTAAAAATCTTAATTATTTTTAAAATTTATATATATAATACAAAGGAATGATTTTGGATCACTTGGTCTAGGTCAATTAGAGTTATATAAAATGCTTTAGTAAAATACAAATTTAGGTCAAGTATGTTTTACAATTGTTAAATTATCTGTCTCCCTAAGGTCATATCCAATGTTATGGATCTCAAGTTTGGGGGTTGCAATATGACTTGAATTCTTGCTACCTCCCTAGGAATGCAACAATGGTAACAGTACCTTGTTAATGGACCTATTATTTATGACTATGAAACGTTCTACTAATTAGCAACGCCGTAATAGGGGCGATTTTAAGCAAATCATGATACTTGAATTTTTATTTGTGGTGATAGTCATTCAGACTTACCGAACTGAACTACCGAATGCCAGGATGAGTTTTTCTTTACGCATTAAGTCTCAAATTAAACATATTCACTCTTAAGAAACTAAGATTTTATGTTATTTACCGAAATATACCTGATGCCTAAGTGAGACATCAGTTTAGTATGACCTTCAAAAATTTGTCTCATACTGCTAATATATAAAATAATTGTGATATTTATATAAAATCACATCTGGAATAATGATTGCGAGTTTCTCTTTCAAAAATGTGGAATAAATTTATTTTTATGCGTGGCACGAAGAATGCATTCTTTCAAAACTTTGAAATGCATTAGTCGTTTTAAAGACAGAAAAGGCGTATCGGCACAGTGTAAGACAACTAGTAAGTGGATGTTAAGCGGTTAAGTTAGTCATGTGATGACATAAGCGGTTAAGTTAGTCACGAGAGAGTTATATCACATGAAATGGTTTCATTATTTATCGATGATATCTATAAGCATTTATTGATATGAAAACTAGTTATCAGACAGCGAATGAAGAAAATTCCTTTTTTCTATTAATTGATAAATTTGAATACTATAATGATATATATTTCCTTGATGTCATTATTATTATTAATTTTTCAATTATCAAAAAGACATTAAATCTTATAACCAAAAAGAATATTAAACAAGCTAAGCTCTAAGAAAATTAATTTTAATTATTATGGAAAGACTTGTAATCATAAATATTTATTGGAGGTCACAAATACATAAGTTTCAGAATAAGAAAGAATTAATTAAAAATTTATAAAAGCATAGACATTCAAGAATTAATTCTCAAGAAAATTAATTGTATTTATTTTATGGATACTATTAATTATGGATTATCTTTAGATTACTATTTTAATTAAGTCTTGGAATCGGATATTATTCTCATTTTAAATTTATAAGAAATTAGTTAGCTTCGTTTTGACATTTAAACTTTAACAAGGTTTTACATAGCAATTAAAAATAACTGAATAATAGTTATTAAAACATATGAGGTCTTTTTGTACTTTTCTGTCTGAGTTATATGAAAAGAATGAAAAAAGTTCAAAATGCGTCATAAATTTCCACAGGGATATGAAGTATATATTAATTGCTTTGAAAATATATAATAGAAATTAATTTTTATCATTCAGTTCGGATTTCAGATTTCCTAAGCAAAATTCTTTTAAAGCAAAGTGCAACTTTTTAAAAATTTCTGTCTATAGTATGTGTAAGAGTTTAGTATATCAAAGAAAAAAAAATGTTGCTGACTTTTTTCCTTCTATTTATGAAGGAAATAACATTAAATTGAGACAATTCTTATTTTTAAATAAATTCTTATTATTTTTATTATTTTTTCTTTTGTAATTTCTGTATTCTACTAAGTAAAGCGCAGAAAAAAATCGTTATTTTTGAAAGAAAAAAAATATTACTACAAAAATGCACATGACTCTTGTGTGTCTTGCTTTGTACTCAGTATTAGCAATTTATTTGCTTAAGAATCGTTTTTCAATTTAAATTACTTTATCTAAATATCACTGGCTTATAAGAAGTAACTGAATAAAAATTTGATAACCAGGTATTTTTACATTGCAGCTAAAATCATTGCAGTCTAAAATTATTACTTTCATAGAATAAAAAAGCATATTATATATATAATTAATCTATGCAATAATTAATTAAACTTATTTCCCACTTAAACCGATTTTACTGTTTCATTTCCTTTTAAGGAGGTTAAAAAATATAAATTGATAAAATTGGGTTTCTTCTTATTGATTAAAGTTAAAAAGGACAGTACTTAACCAACGAGCAAATAAAGTGAGATTAATTTCATGAATTCAAAAATGCCTTTAAAAATAGCTGTCGACAAATGACCATAATCAATATGTATACGCTCCCTCATTTTCGGAACTGGGACAGAAATAGAAGGATGAAGCCTTTAAACTTGTCCCGAAGCTGAATAGTAAACGATGATTTATCTGACTTGTTTTGAATTCGATTAGTGCATTAGTGTCTTCTTTGTTAAAAAAAATAAAAGAAAAAGAAAATAATAATAAAAAAACCTCAGTTGAAACTGCATTCGATGACCAGTAATTAAGTTTCACATTAAATAACGATTAACAGAAGACATATAGCAATCCAGAAAATAGCGCGCGCGACTGTCTTGCGCTGACGTTGGGTGAAAAGGAAGAGGGGGGGGGGAAGGGAAGGGGTTCTGAATTAATAGGGAGGGAGAGGAGCATTCGGTAGTCCGAATAGAAAGGCAATTGCATTTTCTGTTTTTGAATGTGCCTCGTTTGTCGTAGAATGGCAGCAAGACACGTACCCATCCTAGTTCAGGATATTTATCAAGTTTAATCAAAGTCAAGATATGATGCAATATTCTTGTATCGGGTTTTATTCCAAACATGGAATATTCTCTTTTTAATTTTGGTTTCTTTCTTTTTTCTTTTTTTTTCGTCATAGCTTCTCTTAGGAACCCCCACCTTTCTTGATATTAAATGGTCTGTTTCCTTTTCCTCTTGGAAATATTCCATGAATAGTTGGCAGAAGTCGCTAAAAGCAAATCAATGAAGTAATAATATCTCATGAGAAGAAAAATGTGTAACTTTTTTGCATTGATTATACGGAGCTTTTCCGCCGTGAATACTTCAAGACAATTGTATGATTTCTCTCCACTTGAGTTATTTTTATTGGTATCATAAATTGACATAATATAGTTGCAATTATGAATTTAATTAAAATATACAGCGGAAATTTTTACAAATGAACCATTCATTATTTAATAAAACATTATGATATAATTTTTGCATATAATTTACGACGGTATACTTGAATAGAAGAATAGAGAGAAATATAAAATAATTTACATATAGCAAAAGGGTTGCGATAAGAAATGTTAATGTTTGAAAATTTTAAACTTTAAATGTTTCGATGATGATTCTATTAATTGTTCACAAAGTATTTTCTTCATAACTTAGTAAGAAAATTAAAAGTATCTAAAAGTACATTTTTTAGTGAAAAATATCTTAAAGAATGAGAAATATAGATTACTTAATAATTGTTAATAGAAATGAACAAAAAAATTTGAAGTTGTTTCATTAATTAAAGCATGTTGCATTATGATATAATACTCTTGATTAAATAAACATTTATGATGAAAAACTGTAGCTCTAAATGGTAGTTTATAAAATGTAGGTAAAGGTTATCAAATGATATCTAAATTTATAAAAACTGTACAGATAATTTCTGTCTCTATATTTTCTTTAATACTCTGATTATTTATAAACTCAGTTATCATGATTTTTTTTCTTTTATTTAATAATGCGATAGTTCATGTGATTTAAGAGAAGTACGTCAGTAAGGTTCAATTAAATTGATGCTGAAGGAAAAAGTACGTGAATCCACAGCTTAATAAAAGACACAGTAAAAGATATTATATGAGATGCGAAGATATGTTTTTCATGTAGTTGTATCATACGATAATGATTTCATAACAGAAAAAAATGAAACGAAACTTAAATTATATATTTATTTCTGATGAGATATTAATTGAAAATGTTTTTAAACGAGATGATAAATTTAAAGCTTGCACATACCTCAATTCTGAAGATTAATAGAAAAATGCATATTAAAAATTTCCATATTAATTTGCAAAATATTTTTGATGGTTTGGCAGAAATGAGAATCGTAAAAACTAATTTTTCTCCATTTATGAATATTGTATTCGATTTTTAATACACGATTGTTTGCATTTAGTTTTCATTTTTTCAGAACTCTAAAGGCCTTTTTCCATTTCTAAGTTCTATAAGCGATTACATATAATACACACCAAGATTATATTGATAATTTAAATTGTCATTTGTGTTATCGCTATTAGTGATTAATTCAGGATTCTATTTGCTATTTTTTGTCTTGGTCATTATAAAGTCAAATTCATTATTTAATAGAAAAATAAGCTTAAAAAATTCTTTACTCCATATGATCGGTTAAAGTTTTAAATATTTGATTTTAAGGAATAATTTTCAAAATTAATTAAAAAAAGTTTTTTTATAGTGATTACATGTAGAAAATTATTATACCACTCTGATATAAAGTAACATGTTTATTACTTTTCAAATAATACTATAGATACATAACAAAGTTTATCTATTTCAGAATATAACTAATAAAGCTTAAAATATAATAGTACAAATTGCTTGTTATTATTATAAGCAATTAATTTGTTTGTTTGACAAGATATTTTTTGTTTACTCTTCTGAAAAGTCAATTTTATGTATTTAAATTCTCTGAAGGTGAAATAAGTTCACTGAAATGTATTTATTTATTTATGTTTGTTTTTGCTTATGCTTTTTACTATTTGTCAAAATATAAATAGACAAATTTAATAGAAGATATTTAGATGAGCATAATTTGTTCTCTAAAATATTGTTATGAAATGATATAGGGAGAATTGTTTGATATCTCTGATACGAAAATAAGGGACAAGTTTGGATAGTATCGTCTTGACAATAAAAAAAAAATAGACAACCGCATCTAATAAGAAATTTCGAAAATATGAAAGAAAAGATGACATGACAGCTTTTCAGAGAGTTTTTGGAAGAAAAAGACAAAAAGCCTTGTGAGTGGAATAGATACTTTTGCCACTAAGTGATAAAACAACATGGACCCATGTGTCTTTTTAAGACCCAAGAATTGACGCCCAGAAAAGCAATTCTATTGACGACTTTATGTGTTGATGGGGCTTTAAGCTTGAAAGCTTATTCCACAGTTGGTGATGATGGCTTTAGGAAGAAAACAGGCAACCACACATGAGCTAATGACAGTTGAGACCCTACCAATCAATTTAATTCATCATACTGATCGTGTTCTGGTATAACAAAGCAAGCGCTGTGGGATGCTTTTCAAACAATTAGTCATGCAGATGAAACAGATAAAATCTCTTCTAAACATTAGTCGATTCATCAGTTCGATAACAGCAATTGTTTCCCCTACATTTACGATAAGACGATACATTATCTCAACCATTAATTAGGTAGTCCAGCAGTTGTTCTTTTGCATGGATTCTCAGTCCGTTACCTTAGGATAATACAGACACGCTAGATTTCTTATCTAATTACCCTAGTGCAATTACTTCGGCAAACAAAATAGGCAAAGCGCAATGTTAGAAGAAAGGGGTGGAAGGAAATTTTAGCTTGCTGGGAGAAGGGGGTCTCTTTTATAATAGAGTAAGAAAGCAGGTCCTTAAACTTTTTTCGGTGTTTTCTTCGTAAAATAAAAAGGATAATTAGCACATGAATATACTTTATCGGAGCGTCATTCAATTTACGATCACTTCGTGGATTTTGAAACAACTAGACCAGAAAAACAATTCCGGACAAACATTAGATTTATTTTGTTTCCAGTCAAGGGAACGGAGATGGTGAAAAAAGATCTTGTCCTGAATTTCAAATGAAGAATCATCGGGGTATATCATCGTCTTTTGATTTGATTTATAATCAGCATTTGAATAGATTTCAATGATTTCCTCCCTTTTGCTAAAAGATATAATTGTCTATTAATGTTATATACAAAGAGTCATTGAATCAGCAACTGGTTAGGTCGATTTTTTTTCTTTGCAAAAAGTAAGCTCACTTTATTCATTAAAAGTTTCTATAAACTCAATATTTGGAGTTGATACATTGTTTAGTTTCTTTAAATAAAACAGAATCAATTCAGTGAAATGTACATAAAAAATTATGCTGAAATACTAATTTTAATATGTAGAATAATTTATGCGCTCATTTAAAAATCATTTATCCACCAACTTTTCCTATTGAAATTTGAAACATGAAAATGAGTAAAAATTTATTAGATTTTTTTTGTTTCATATACATTTATGTTTAATATTTAGAATTAGGTAAAATAAGAAATTGCAATTTTTTCATTCTATTTCATATCAAATGTTCAAAGTTCGGATTAATTTTTTGTTTTATAAGAAAACATGGCTGCTTTTCAACTTTCTTTAGATTGTATCTATTACGTAGGGAAATTTCAAGACGAGAAAGACGCATGCGATGCATTCTCAAATTAAAGTATCTTTATAAGAAAAAAAACTGGTTCAATTTTAAACAATTATTTTAGGTTCAATTTTAAATTTAAATAATATTTTTTTTTCAATTTTTGAAAATCCCTATATATTTTTTTTCAAATACTTATACTCTACTTATTTTTTATTTATATATATATTTATTTTATATTTAATTTTTTTAAGATTTACTGAAATATATGACACTAAACTGTGCATGAGTTTTAAGAAATCAATTAAACCAGGAATATACAAAGTAAAATGACGAAGTTAACTGCATTTCAAATTTTATGTATATAAGAATTTGGAAAGAATTTATCTCCCATACGCAGCTTTACCATACACTTAATGCCAAGCATGTATAAAAGATTTGATATCTCTATTATTTAATAGGAAAAAAGGACTTAGATTTAGAAAGTGGATAAATAAAACTGAATATAGTTATTTCAAATACTTATTCCAAGTATAGTAATTACAAGTACACATTTATGAATCAATTCCATTTGTCATAGTAAATACAAATTTATGTAGATTCAGAAATCTTTCGCAATCTCATAAATTTGTTGAACTTTGAAAGTTTTATAAAATTAGAAAAAAGGGCAATAAATGATATTTGTCTGATTTTCGGCTACTAAAACCTCTTAAAAATTATATAAAATGAACCATAAAAGGTTTAAATTCTCAATAATAATAATTATACCTCCTATCTTCCTTTTAGGGATGCCAATAAAATATTTAAAAATTCCAACTTTATACCCTTTTACGTATTAATGTGTTCTTGCTTTAAAATGTCATTTCTGTCATTCATTTAAATAATCGATGTATCGTTTGTTGATGTGACTCATGGCACTTTACAAGATTTAAGTCGAATGAACATCTCTTGTTTTTTCAATAGCGCCAACTAGAGACAAGAGTACGATTTAGCTACTTCATGCGTCATATTCACTTGCACAACCTCTTTTTACAGTGGTTACACATTCACATACCTCACAGATAGAACATAGAGCAACCATGCCCTAACCGGAGTATCCAAAAAACGGGGAAGACGGGCTACCCCTATGCCAAGACGCCGACATGTATCGTTTGTATACAGCATATACTATGTATTTATTATGTATATTCATTTCTATTGCAGAAATAGTATTTGAAACAAACAAGAACCCATTAACTAGCTTTTCGTACGACTTATTTGTACTCATACTTAATGGAATTATGTAATTAACTTCTATAAATTTTCTAAAAAAAATATTTGTAGCTGAAACTTTCATGTCATATTGTTCAGAAAGAGATCACTAACGTCTTACAACAACAATTTATCTTGAAAAATAAAGCATTACCGTCTAATACTCTCAATTCTATATTTATCGAAGAAAAAATATTCTACGAAACGTACTTTAAAATACCTTAAGCTTTATCAATGATTGTCATGTATTCAGATTATGCGCCGCGAGATCCTTTTATCCCACACTCCCACCGAGCCCAATTCGATTGAATTTTCACCTTATTTTATTGAATTCTTTACCTTATTATAAATTCAGAATGCATTTGGAGTGCTGGAACCTTTTTAACAATCCGAAAGCCAGCCAGAAAATTACACCTGCGAATAACCATTCATATTTCATTTATCCCTTCTTCTTTCTTTCAAAAATACACCGAGGAAGCACAAACAATCTGGTTCAATGTACTCGAGTTCTGTTAGTGATGTTGATTATTTTTCCCTGTTTATATCACAAAAAATTTACTGTCATAACCGTAACTTTTCTCTAAGAATCATTTATAACTTTCATTGTGTTTTGGAGGTTTGAAATTATTTATTGCATATCGAGCACAAATTCAACGATCCATTCCTTTTAACACATTCATGAATGATTTTTAATTTTTCATATATGGAATACACTAAGAGAAAGTGTTTGTAAGAGTCAAAAATATCTGAACTCAAGATTTTGATGAAATCTGAGAGTTCTGAGTTCATAAATCCCATATTTGAAATTATTCCTCTCCAGCCAGAAAAGTAATAACTCAGAAAGGCTTTACGGTAGATGGATGAAATTCTGTATAGCATAAAATTCTAAGCATAAAATTTGCAAAATTTCTTCTAAATTTTGAAAGAAATCTTTCAGGAAGTGTGTCAGTATGTCTGTATGGTTGAAAAGGGAACACAATAAGTAGATGGTTTGATAAATAGATTTTTTTCTTTTGTTCTATCATTTAAAATTAAAATCAGAATCAAATTTTGAACCCAATTTGTTCATGGGTTGACATTTATGGATTCGTATATCTGCATGTACGCAAACGCAATAACTTAAAAATGTAAATGCTTAGATAAATGAAATTTAATATAATAAATAAGATCCCACATAAAATTACAGTTCTATGCCAATTTTTGGTTTCAATAGGGGGACAAAAAGATGATCAAAAAACATACCAGGTTTTCTTTACTATTTTAGGAAGCACAAAACCTTACTGCAAGACTCTGAATGTAAAAACCTGATCACACCTGTCTTTACGGCCTTGCTCAAAGTTCTTTATGCGATTAAAGAGGAAGAACACTTTTATTAGGTAGCATGCCAGCAAGTTTCGAGAAGACCACTTTTGCATGTTTTAACCAGTTTAAATCAGAAATGAATACAATTCTAATAAAGCCACCGTCATATCACAAAAATAACGCTGTACATCAACTATCATCTGATTTCACGTTGTCCGATAATGTCATTTTATATTATACTCACCTTTGTCTGTGGACTCCAAATTTTAATTGGCGTGATTTTTTTCTCGAATGTCATGTACGCATGGATTATATAAAAGTTTTATTATTATATTTTTTCATTATACTTTTATTATTACAATCATATTAGCATTTCTTATTTTTAATAAAATATTATAGCAAATTTCCTTGTCATTGAAATATAAAAAGAAGGAACAAGTTGTAGGGAAAAAAATTGATTATTTTCATTTATATTTTATGTTGAAAAAAAGTTACAATGTATCTGAAAGAAACCTTTTACACAATCTGAAAATCACCTGGAAAATTACGCTTGCTAATGTCCACCCATATTCAATTTTGAGGCAACCTTTAACAAAATACAACTCTACTTTATTCGACTTTACAATATCGTGATCATTACCTTATTATAAATCCCGGCTGTTTTTGGCGAAGTAGAATCTTTTTAACAAACAACAAGCCATCTGGTAAATTATACCCAACTCATTTATTCTCTTTTTGAAAGTACATTCGAGGGAGTGCAAACAAGCGGTTCAACGTCCTTTAATTCCGTTGTCGATACTGATCCGTTCAACCTACTGTCAACAGAAACCCAACCACTGTCATGGCCGTAAGCTGTCTTTATCACGCAATAGCGTAGCACATGTCATAACCCCTGTTTCGATGCGTCGCAGAAGACTGATGTGTTGTCTCCCACCTACTCTGCTATCACTGACACGCCAAATTGCTTTTATTTTTTCATTATTTTACTTTTTATTTCATTTGAAATAGGTTTCTGTGGCGATTGAATAGTATTTTTACACGATTCGAGACATTGACCACAAATTTGAGCAAACCGATGAAATGGTCAGTTTAACAGATGGTTTTTGTCGCGCTTCATAATTTTATGCACTATTTCACTACGCCGTTAGTGCGTGTTCAGGTAAAACGAACTTCCAGACGTCTGTGGTGCGGTTGAGTTCTATTGATTTCCTATTGTTGGCTCATGCGCAGCGTATGCAGGATTTGATATTGTTCTTTTGAATAAAGTAGTAACGCGTATGATGTGCAGTTGCTGAGTGATATCATTAAGATAAGAGTTGGATTAGATTTATGATTTAAGGAAGGCATTTAATTGTTGTTGGCTCGGGATTCGAGCTAGTGATTTAATTACTAGGAATTAGCCAGAGTATTGTTTAAGTGAATACTACATAAGCAAAATGGTGACATTTTAAATGTGCACATTATCTCGCTTTGTTTGGCTGATAAATCAATATATCTGTTTAATGTTAGATGAAAGATTCGGATCTCGCGGTTACCGCGTATATGCGGAACTCATTGTGATTGTTTTCTCATTGGGAAATTTTATTTTGTGGTTATATTTTGAACACTAGCTTGATTTTTGTTTGTTTAATAAGAGCAAATTTGAATGCAAACAAGATTGAAGAAATTGATATATTTTGAAATTAACTTCGGTAAGATTAGGATTATTAGAGTGCTAAATTTAGGATTTATCTTAACTGACAAAATCTATAATTTTATTCGTGTTTTGAAGCAGATTAATTAAAAAGACGTGAGATTAAATTATTGAAATTAATGCTATTGAGTTTTTAAAAGAATTCAGAGCTACAAGATCTGTTGTTATACAAGATTTTTCTGTTTGCTTAATTTGTATTAAATATTAAGATAAATTAATAAAGAAAATAACACTCAGGAGAATTAATTAAATTGACTTTAAGTTTTAAAGAAGGCGAAATTATAAAGAAAACAAAAATAATTCTTTTTTTCCCATTAGCTTTATATACAATTGTGAAATCGGAAGGAAATAAAATAGCTTTGTTCAGCATTATTTTTCATAAATGATATTTAAAGTAGTTTTAAGAATTGAAAGACTTTATTCTAACATGACTTATTCTCATGAGATGTACTTGAAGTATCAAAAATTAAGTAGAATCGAAAATTCCCTTTAATTATTTAAAATTAGTCATTTCCTATTCGGAAAAGCAAAATAAAATATATCCAAAAATTTAAATAACTGGAAAGAATTTATATGAGACAGAAACGGCTTAAGCAAATTCTTCTTCTTAAAAAACATCAAGATTCGTTAAAACATTTTTCGATGTTGTGTTTTAAATTGTTACATTTGTGTATTATATTTGTTAGCATGCCTTTATGCTATGTTTTACACGCGACTATTTTAAATGTTGGAAATTTGCTTATTCCGTAAAAGTATTTCGACCATAAAGATATAAAAAATAAAGATTTCAATTAAAATTTTTAGATAAATCAAATTTAAAGGATGTGAATTTTTTTTCAATAATATACAATCATTATATTAAGTAAATCGATTTTCTTAGTCAAAATGTGTATCGAAAAATTTATTTAACGTTTATTAATTTTCTAAATGATTCATTTCTGAAAGATAAGTTGCACAATTAGGAATTTTATAAAATTGTTAGGGGAGTGTTTTTGAAAAGTTTTAATCAAAAATTTTGAAAATGTTTTTGAAAAACAGTCCTACTAATTCTCATTCACTCGGAGAAAAATAGAATTGATTAGATAATTATGTTATCACTCAAAATATGTTTATCTCCATTTAACTATGTGTATACTCTACGCTATTGAAGCTTCTCGAAACTGTATTTCAATTCCCTCAAATAAGAATCAGTTATGGATCAATTAAAACATATCCGTGACGTGGGTTTATTTTACAGAGTCTGATAAGTTATTTAATTTTTTTAATTAAGAAATAATTTAATCGTTAAGAATTGTTCAATGGGTGCTAAATATATCAACTAGACTCTTTATGTTGTTTTCATAAACACGTTTTTCTAACTGGTGATTGATTGAATCTTCCTGATTAGGTCGCTAAGTTAGTGTAAATAATTGCTCTGAATTTATTGAAAGCTTTACACGCAATAACGAGTCGATTTCAACGACCACAAAATGCTATTCACTCTCAGGGATCAGTTGCTCTATGTGTGAGTTATAACATTTGCCAGTGTATGCATCGTTAATCATGTATACTCTTCATAACTCCATATGTAGAATTCATCGGCTGCCTTTTGTATTCCATAGCAACGCATTTAGCAGGAAATCAGAGCTCTAGTTGTTGAAATCATCTGATGCATCATGCAATGCAAGGTACCAAACAAGCCAACTGCCCATACCGATACAAATATGCAAGTAATTATTGAAATACTGTTCCGAATATTTAGCGCAAAATGATGCGTCAGGTTCCAAAATTATTCCTTCCACTCCCCTATTCCGCCCTCCCTTTTGCCCCGACTAGTTACCCTAGGGACACAGAATAACAGTCGCGCCCGTAGAAAGCGATAAATTATTCAGAATGGCATCACAACAAGTTAGGGGATGCCGGACCCTTAGTTGTATACCGAAGCTTACAATCATAGTTCAGAATCAATTGCATTGCTGCTTGGTCCATTTCTGTCTAAAAATACTATGACCATCAGTCTTGCATATTAATGAAATATGTTTTTGTAGGAGAAATTCGAAATGGTATGAGCTCATTAGAAAGATGCTAGATAAAATTGGTGTTTCCAGTGAATTTCCTAATTTTCATAATGTAGCTTTTACTATTTTTCAAGAGTAAAAGTTTCCATTTTAATGACAGTTTCGGGACAAATGAATCAAATAATTTTAAGCTACCTTTGAAAAATGTTCCTCCATTGAATTTTTTTAGTAGCTAACTATCTAACAGATACAATTCTTTCTGTGAAATGCTACATTGAATTAACATAGTTTTGACAGTTATAACGATTAGCTAGTTATCTGCGGGATTGTTTTTTTAAGTACCTCAAGTCCTGTTTTTAAAATTAAGCGATGAAGCATATAAACTTTCGTACTCAATGCAAATGGTTAGATAGCAGATTTTACAAAAAAAAAAAAAAAAAAAAAAAAAAGCGAATAAGATTTCATTTTTATTAGATAAAAATTTACATATCGACAGTGCGAAATGAAGAGTTTAGTTTAATGTGCATACACATCAAATGCATTTAAATATTATCGAAATGTATGTTAAATATATATAATAACTATAATATAATTATAGTTAATAAGCAATCTTCTGCTTTTAAGTTGCAGCAGTTTAAAAATATCCACAAATTTTATTTGAAAAATGTATGGTTAAATATAAATTTAACCATCTTTTCTGAGTAAAGGGAGATATATTAGTTGACGAAATAGCTATTTATATAAAAAGGTAAAAATACAATTTTTAGGTGGATATTGGCGATTATAGGGTAACACCTGTCCGGAAAATATGTTACATAATGCATTTATTCTATTTTTTTTCCTAATATTGATGCCTTTTATGGTATTGACTATTGTATTGATTAATTTTTTTGTATTGCGTTTGCTGCAATATTGTTAAAGAAAGAAAAATGAGATTAAGTAAAGATTTAAATTACCAAATAAACTTTACATATTATATTTTCATGCATTGAACTATAGTTAAAAATATAATAAATTATGACAGATAAGTTTTTTTACAGAATGAAATCAAGCGGTTTCATGTTAGTTGAACAATAAGAAAAATAACGGCTTTAAACGAAAATGGGAGGCAAGTAATAGCCAATATAAATATCAATTAATAATAATTAGACTAATAAGAGTGATATTATGGGTATATATCTGTTTAAGAATTAATCAAATCAACTTAAACTATATCATATTATGAGAACAATTAGTTATATGCTTTTATTATATCATAAAAGAAAAATGTTTACTTATCTTTGATGTATAATAATGCAAACAAATGTACTAATTATGCTATTGATGCATCTCAGAATGACGAGAAATTAGAATTGCAGTGACTTTTTTTCTTTTTGTGGATGTTAGAATAAAATTCAAGAGAACGTTATAATATGAATTTGTATGCCTATATTTTTCGCAATTCGGATTTCAATATCAAAAATAGATAAGAATCAATTGAAACATCTGATCTGAAATAAATACCCAGGACTTCAAAACTTGATGTTCAATTAGATAAAAGAAATTTGACTGAAAAATGAAACAATTTATGACAAAGAAAATTTTTTAAAAATTACGACATAATTTTAATTACACTATATTATAGTATTATTACGACATAATTTTAATTACACTATATTATAGTATTATTACGACATAATTTTAATTACACTATATTATAGTATTATTACGACATAATTTTAATTACACTATATTATAGTATTATTACGACATAATTTTATTTTAGTATTTGGATTATAGAGTATTTTTCAAAGAACTAAATGAAAATTGCCTACTTCATGCATAAATTATTCAACAAACTCTAATTATGAATTATTACACATTTCATAGTCGATATCTAAAACTTCTTTATATTACCTATAGTTAAAAAGTTACTTTCAAATAATGACGTTAAATCCAGTGTTCAGAAATAATTTCTAAAACTTGACTTTCATGACTAAAATCATTACACTAACTCAACCGTTTATTATTCATTCCTTTGCAACTATCTAAAGCTTAGTAGAAAAATGATATCTATCTAAAGCTTTTGCTGTAACACGCCCTAAAATCTGGTAACTTTGCCAATGCCAAGTTATCCGGTTGCTCATCTCTAAGACTGAGCCACATAAACATCGGGATAACCATTGTTGCTACATATGACGTACTGTTAAAATTTCTACAATATCCGTAATCATCAAACTGACTGGTGAGAACGCAGAACACGCTATCCATGTTGAAATATCAGTGAACAACACTTTTCCAGATGTCCTAGAATCTAACTGTGGGCAGGTATGATTAATGAAGGAACATCTAGTACATGTGTTCAGCGGTGAAACCGTCACACAAGACAGATATTACCCTAGAGAATTCTTCTAAGGTCATATTCGTTTTTTCCTTTCTGGAGTAGATCTTCACTTCATTTTTATGAATGATAGTGCCAGTTTTCACAAGACGACGCAGGTAACTGTAAGATTGGAGAGTGATGATATTTAACGATTGGATTGGTCTACTTTCTTGCGTGACATGCATTCGATAGAGAACGCGAGATATTCTCTCATGGATGACAAATTTGTTTGAGAATGCTACAATCTGAGAATTTCCAAGAGCTTAAAAAAGGATAATAAAAGATCTTAACAAGACTCATAAATAAAATAATCTTCTCAAAGTGACAAAGTGAGTTCCAGAAAGATGGTTCTAATTTAATATGTGAATTGTTGTCCATTTTAGTCATACTCTGTATCGCTATATGATATACGTGCCTAGGTTTAAATCTTCTTTGCCAATATCTAGGCTTTTGTATCTTTCCTGCTTTAACTTCAATATTTCTCATATAATATCTTATGTTGGTATCTTGTGTGGCCTTTTCTACCAACTGAAAGCAGTTAAGCCTTTAGAGTCAGTTTTGAAATTTAAATCTTTATTTATCCAGCAGTTATTTTTTAAAGTAAGATGAAGTTAAAATCGCTTTATGTTATTTATTACTATTTGTTTCAATTTTCTTTCAATGGATATTAAAATATTATAGGA
>JAPMOQ010019132.1:4143481-4261679 GCA_026543055.1 Argiope trifasciata
CTGCATTTATAATGGGGAAATTTTAGGAATTACTTTTCTAATAACCATTTAATTTTGCTTACAAAGACTTTAAATAGATTATGTCGTGCTATTTTTTACAGCTTGCGTGTAAACAAACAGATTTTCAATTTAATTTAAAAGGAAATTAGAAACTCAGTTATCTATATGTTATTAATTCATTCTCAATATATTACCAAATGCCGAAAAATAAATTTTGAATAAGTTCCCTTAAAGAATAGAATTAATTCCAAACAAGTGTATAAATAATTTTGTGTTTCAGATACCATTACTCAAAGGGAGATAAATTGAAGTTTTAAACATTTTAAAGACGAAAACTAATAGCTGAAGCAACAAAAACTAATTAATATAGTAGACATTTTCTAAAGCCACAGGAAATGCTAGTGTCGTTATTTTCTCTCTCACATCAACTGTGTATACTTAAAAGTTTTGTTTATATGAGGAATGGAAGTGTGACGCCTTGTTGAGTTCTTCTTTTACCTGCTTAAGAAAATCTCTTTGACGAAACAAACCAACAAGGAAAACAAAAAAACATTATTTTTCAAATTTTGCATTAACAACCTTTGAACAAACACGAGTGCAATTTCCTCTTTTGAAAGAAGTCCTGTTCCTGTCGCATTTTAAGAAAATTCGTTTTGGGCTATTTTATCTCTTTTATCGCCCCTTCTATTCCTGACCCCACTGTTGTTTGTGTTTACTCGCGCTTATTTCCCAGAGTACTTGGGGTAAAAAAGAGAGAGAGAAAAGCTACTACTTGTGAGGGATTTTTCCCTCCTCCCCTCGTGCTACTGTTTTTATGTTTATTTTTTCATTCCGACATTTTTTCCACTTTCCCAGCCCCATTACATATGCGGTTCATGGGCCTTGTGTTAATGTTTGGCCGTGCTGCTTTGCTTTATGTACATGTCAGTGTAGAAGAAGAGACGTGATGCTGTCTTAAAAAATAACTGTTTTAGAAAATGCTTTATTGCTGCACAGATGCTCTGTGCGTGTAGAGTAAAGAGTACAACAAACTTCGAGAGAGGAGGGGGTGAAGGAATTGGGTCTATGAATATTTAACGAGGGGAAAGCATACGGAGGGGGGAGACGAAGCTTATTAGGCTGGACGAGACTCTTTGTTGAAGGGCCTGTACGTATGTCATATAAACAGATTAAAACTTAGTGGGCGATAGCCTAGAAACCCTTTTGATTTATTCCGGGATTATCTTGCCCATGCTTTTACGCGTGGCAAATCATTTCAAGTTATGCCGGCATTCTTTGTTTCAGGGTGAATGTTTTTCCCCCGGGAAGGCATTTGAGTTTTCTTTTCAAGCACGGTTTTTAGAATTTTTTTTTCTTTCCATTTTTGTTGTTGGACTTTTCAAGGAGGGTATCATTTCTAGGCGTTTAACTGCTCGTCGACAGCTTTACAGACTTAGTTGTTTTGTCTGAATACATCAGGAAGTGTAATTTTCTGAAGGCTTCTGCCTAGCTGTCAAGAGTTCTGACACTAGCGTATTATTATAATCATGTTTCTTTTTAAGCTAGGCTGGATATGTTGTTTTTCATTCTTAATTCTGGCACGCCCGTTGTGATTTGCTAAATGCGGTTTCATTTGTTTCGATTTTGTGAGTAGTATTTCATTTGCCCAAGAAAAGGAATGAAGCAGTTTTAATGAAAGTGGCAGCTATGAATAGAAAAAAATAAGTCAAAAGAGATAAAAGGGTTTGTATTTTCTGGTTGAAATAAAAATGTAATGGAACGATTTTTTAAAAGAGCATTTCTTATTGATATCCGAGATAAAGGTAATAATTATTCTGATTCAAACTGCAGCTTTATTTTTTTATTAAACAAAAAAGTGTTTTTGAGAGAAGGTTATAAAAATAAAATATTAGAAGGGTAAATACAAAAACAGATAGAATAGTCTGATAAAAACATTCGTAGAAAAAGAGATCAAGTTTTTTTTTCTGTTATTAAAAAAACAAAAATAATAATTTTGTGAACACTACTATTAAAAGCGAATCAAGTATTTTTTTAGACACAAGCAAAAACAGAACAAGCATATTTACATAATTATGTTGTCCACATGACGAGAGCAAAACTTTCCAACTTTATTTTGAATATATAGTAAATACTCCCCTGTGCTGTTGTACACAACTGATATTCTACTTATTTATTCCATTTGAAATCAGCCAACTTGATTAAAGCGCTTTAAAAATTTAAACAGTTAATAAGATGTTATTTAATATATTTACCATTAATTTAATCTAGGAATTGCTTATAGATGTAGAATGTTTCGCAATATTTGTACCCCCGACATTTAAGTTTCTGTGTTAATTTAGATATGTTTAACTATCCTAGTGGAATGAATCTGATTTGAGATTTTATTTCAGGACTCTGAGATTTTGAAATACAATGTAGTTTGCTCAGTGCTAATTTAAAGCTCTGGAGCTGACATAGGAAAGCAAATTCAATTAGCACATTGTAAAGATCTCGATGAAAATTGGCTATCAAAGTATATTTATCTAACTCCTCTCTTAAAGGAAACGACACAATGTATTTTCTTTAAAACAAAAAGGCGCCAAGTAAGAGACAGAGACTTTGAAGAAGACCTTTCCGCTTCTTAGTTTTAAAGATGAGAAATCTTTTACTATTTCCTTCTGATGGAATCACTCTATTTGATTTTTGCCTTCAAATTTCTTTACCTTGTGCTCTCTTAAACGATTGCAGCATTTTCTCACTCAGCCAGAGGCAGAAATTGAAATCTTTTGATTAATTAATTACTGCTATAATAAAAATATTAGGTTATACATTTTGAGAAGAAAACGCTTTAGAAATGAGGTTCTGGCTTTTTTGAAGAAACGACGGAGCAGATGTGACTTCCGTGTTTTTCTGGCGTTTTTTTTTTAATTACTCAAATATTAGCTAAAGTAGATAAACGTGCCATTTATAAGTTACATGAGAACTTTTTTGGCACTGATTTCATCATTTTCAACATTATTAGAAAAAGAGGGCATGATTTGTAATACCACCAATTCTGCTATTTTGTACACCTCAAAAGAGAAAGACGATTTGTCTGTTCCGAATTTAATCTACATCATATTCTTGGATATAGTTGATTATTTGAATTAATTGGGTTTTGAATCAGAGAGCAGCCCCTGCCAAAGCCGAGACACTTCTGCTCCTTTTAGATGTTATATTAATGTAACCGTAAAGAAAATCCAATGTGTAATTTAAACGTATTTCATTCTCATTTTGCTTATTGTTCACAGTAAAACTATATGGTTCCTCTTTCGCAGGATACTGGGTGGAGTTTAATAATCTCCATTAATAAATAAATATCTGTGAAAAATAAATTTTTATTGGAAATAATAGATATCCTATATTTTGAATAGGATATTTATTAGTTGCATACGATAATGTGACTTAACATAGGTATTTTTCCTATACAATCATAAATATGACACCGCTGAGAATTTATTAATATAATATTTAGTAAGTGTTTTTTATGCATAGAATAGCCAATTTATAACGTTAATCAACTTAAACATGATGCAAAAGTAAACTTAAATTTGAACTAAAATATAAATAAAATGCATCAGGAAGTATAAACATATATCAATAGAAAAATGTATAAATATTAGGTGTTTTTTTTTTTAAATTGCAGGAGGAAATACAATTGTTAGCGTATTTTAGCTCTAGAAAACATAGCTATTTAAAAAATTAAGATTTACTATAATTTAAAATGATTATTCCACTAAATAAACCTTTCATTTCTCAATTAGAAATGTAATTTACAATCAAGAAGAAAATAATTAAAACAATAATAATTTTTTATTTAAAAATATATTTTTAGAAAATACATTTATAATAAATTCTGGAATACTGACTGAAAATACATGGACACCTTCAGTATAAAAAGGTGAACATTTAATAAAATATCAGTTATGGTCAACGTTCATTTACTTGAGAATTCATTATTTTAAACGTTTTTTGAAAGCAGATATAAAACTAATATATATATGACTAAAAAACAATTTTATAGCACTCTTTAGATCAGTTAATGAGCAAACCCTTCATGAATAATTGTCATTTTTGCATTAAGTCGAGAGAGAGGGATTATTTTATGATACAAATCGATTAAAAGAATAAAATCGATTAAGTTAATTGGAAAATATCGTAAAAGCGCTGTGATTTGCATATTAATTGTTAATTATAAAAGTAATTAAGTTCGTACTGTAATCTTTAAGTTGTTTCTATCAATACTACATTAAAGTACTTGCGTTCATTATCGATATTGAAAATGATGGCTCTAGTTTTAGTTGAAACATTTCATTCTAAGACGTACATTAACGTTAAGTATTAAGTTAAAAAACAAAAAACACCAGCATTATAATAGGCAGGAAAGTACTTTCTGAATCTATTTAAGAAAGTATTCTAATGCTATTTAAAAATTTTTTTTCTCCCTCATCCAATCATTTACTGATAATTACAAAGTGTTATTTTAAAAATGAATGAGATTATTGATAATAACTTTTGCTAAAAATATGTTAAAAAAATAATGTTTATGAATGAAATAGGGATTATTGTAGGTTAGATTTTATTTCTTCTCCATGAAAAGTAGTGTACTGAAGGAATAAAATTCAAACAATAAATTACAATAACGCAACTATACATAACTGCTCAGCGCTGTTCGTAAATTTATTTTTATTTAAAAAAATTAAAGTATAAAATTGATTAAGGAAAATAAATCCGTGAAACAAATCTTTCTTTCCTTTAGTTACTAAATTACTTAAGATTATTTATCAATAATTCTTAATTTATTAGCAATATCCATTTTATTTTATGCAAATAATTTGCAGATATCAGCAAAGTTTGATTATTACAAACTTATTGTGAGTGGTAATAGATAAATGCATAGCTTATGTATTTCTCATAAAACTCATGGCTCACTTTTTTCTAAAATACGAGTTACATTCTGTTGAAAAAAAGGTTTTTATTATTAGATGCCTTTCTTTTAAAAATATATTGATTACCAGTTATATGTCTATCTGCAACTTTTTGACAAGCTAGTATCAAATATATAAATTTTTTATAAGTTAGCCCACAGTATTTTAAAATTTTAATTGGCAATAATAAGCAAATAACTTTTTCCAGCTTTTAAAACCATATAAATTAACCTCTCATAATTTTTAATTCATTAAAAATTCTTGTTAACAATATTGATATTTCTTTTATATCTTATTTATTAATAACAATCTACTTTAACTTCTGATCATAGTTTTAATAATAAAATAAACCTGAGTCTTCAAAAAGTATATTTAACTATTTGAATGAACTTCTAACGATAACTCTCTCTCAAAATGGGTGGATAGAATTCTTTCATTCTAATCTCGGCTAGACTAGAAACATTATGCCGTCTAATTCTTTGTGATTGAAAACCAAAATCCTGTAAATCATTTGTTCGAAACTTGTTAGCAACGTCGACCTCAAGGGAGCTACAAAAGGTCTTTGAAAGAGAACTAACATGTAATTTATATCCCATTTTACATTTTCCTAGCCTGTGTTATATTTCTAATTCCATGCTCCCCTGTACCAAGAGCTCTGTTATGGGGCTATAAAGTTTAGCCATCAATATCGAACAGGCTTTGTACCGGCTTTTCAACAGGAAAGAACAATAAAATACCGGGATAAGAAATGAGAGGTAAAAAAAAAAAGGTCTCTTTCTCTATCACGAACACACACCTTACAATCACTTGCACTTTGTGTTGGGAACTGATGTTCCTTCTTATATTAGGTTACCCATGAGGGGGCGTAGTTTTAGAAGATTTATGTTCGATTCGAATTTCTAGAAGTAGTACTTAACTTTGTTAGCTGAATTGGCTTTCTACCTTGAGCGTTTAGGCTCAATGCGAGGTCACTACATCTGTGATCTCTTAACTCTTTTAATGGCAGGCGAAAGAGTACCGGTATTTCGGATGTAAAGAAAACATTTGAAAACATAGCTGGAAAAAAGTCTGTTAAAGTGAATGAAAACTTAATTATTATTTTCATGCTTTGATAATGCATGATAAGGATTAGTTTTTCATAAATAAAAATTAGATTTACTAATTTCTGGAACGAAAGTATTTGGAAACCTAACTGGAAAAGATAACTAATGCAAATGGAAACTTTTTTGTTATTTATATGTTTTGAATATTCATGGTTAAATCCTATTTTAGATAAGTGGCATTGCAAATTTAACAATTAAAACAATTCCTGTATTTTCTATAGGAAAACTTAATCAGTTTTAAGTAATTGGGAAAAGACAATTTCAATACGCTGCAGATTTAAATATGATAGGAAAGGAACAAGATTTCACTGAGAATTGTGCATTTTCATTATGTATATTCGATTGGTATTACTAAGAAAAAAAGGGAAAATATAGATGAAAGAAAATTAATTTTGATTTAAATGGAGATTTTAATGGAACATTAGTTTAAAGAACTGTGATAAGATTGATTGAATGTTTTAGATGAAATTATACGTTTCGAAAGATTTCCTATATTCATTTTCTTTAAAGGAGAAATTACAACATCGGTTTTAATCATTACCTTAAAGTTTCTTTTTTATACTACAACACATTCTATTTTAAATTATTTTCGAAATCAACAACAGGAATAATTATTTGAAACATATGATTATGATATATATTTAACACAAGTGCATTGAAATCAAATTGTCATTTTTTGAACTGATATCTATATTGTGGTTCGGGTTCAACTTTGTTTTGAATAAACAGAAAGGAATAATTAATTGAAATTTATGAATATAAAATTGATAAATACCTTTTGTTTTTAAAACAAAAATATGTGTAAGATAATGCGCAATAAAAACGTAAATAGAATTGGAAGGGCATATTTGCCTTATTACATGTATACAAGACTCCACAGCCTTAGTTCAAATCGTATTCTTCCCAAAAAAGTATGAAAGAGATACCAGAATGTAATTTCCAATTTATCCAATGATAAATCATAAAAAGTATGGCAGTTTTAAAGAGAGAAAAAAAATAATTCTAATTTGGAAAATGTTTATTATACCTTTTTTCTATTCTTTAAATTTTTGATTATACATCATCATGCATGAAATAAAATAATAAATATAAAAATGCACAGTCTGAAAGGATAAATGTATGATCCAGCTATTGCCAGATCAATGGGATTTTCAAAGGATACAATTGGAAGAGGAAGAGAGAGAACCTCCTTCACATATACTATCACTAATTTAGAAAATATATATTTTATATATTTTGTAGATAATATATAAATCTCATATCCAGAAGCAGTGCATTCCCACCACTTCCGATTCAAAGAGATTTATTCTTAATTTAAATTACCTTCAAGAATAGATACTTATTTCTGAAACTTCGTCTGATACTTCTTAATAAAAATAACGGGATTTGAGTAATTTTCTAAACAGTATTATCCTATTAATTTTAACAACGATTTTTATTTGAGCTGATCATCTGCTTTTAGTATTTAAAGAAGACGCGAAACTCAATTAATTTAAATCCACCGAGGGTATATCAATTGGAGCTCCAAATATCCTCTCGGAAATGAAATGATCGATATTTAAAATCCCCCTATATTTAAATGAAAATTAAAAATAATTAAACGTGAACTGGATACAGAATTGTTAATGCAAACGCGTATGTATACATTGCCGAGTAAAGAATGAATCACTGCAATGTTAGCTTTCCCAATGATGTTTAGAATACGATATTTCAAAAGGAGAGAGAGAGAGAAAGAGAGAACTGAGAGCTTTTCGAAAATTAATTAAAATCGGGATCGTGCAATCTAAGCACCGATTGAACGCCAATTTTAAACATTTTATCCAAAATGTTTTAAATTGGTGACATTATCAGAAAAATGTGCGAAATAATAATTTTTCTCCTCGCACATCGGGAATCATAAATGGGAATGAAGAAAATTAAATTTCATGGAGAATTCATCCACTTGCTCTTCTGCAAATATTGCAATAAAGTGTCTTATTCCATGCGCATGGGATTAAACATCATGTGAAACGGTTCCTCGGAGACTAAGTGTATGGCAGCATTTTGGAGACATTGATATCCATCAATATGGAAGATAGTTCTGCATTTGAATCAATGCATTCCTGAGCTTTGTTATTGAAGAAAGACTTAATTAAAGCGCTTGAAGATACTTTCAAATTTATTCTCAGAAAAGATTTCATTTATTTAAGTTGGTTATTTAACGTGTTTTATCAGCATGTAAAGATGTCTTCTTGATGGCTTTGTTAAATGGTTCGTTAGTAATGGCGGATTTTTACTACGTCCTTGTATTGTATATCGTAATTCAAGCTGAGTGTGTCATAGATAAACGAATAAAAGGCGAAAACCTCGAAGTTTTATCGAAACTGGTTCTAGCTGACTGACCCCAGTTACTTCCCCATTTACAACAGTCTTGTGTGCTTTCCTCACTAAAAGCCATCCAACACTAATGGCATTATTGACCTTATATTATATGGCCAAAGTTTACGTTGGGCATCACAGTTTTAAAGCCCATTCGTAGAAGGTAGGTCTGCTCGAAGAAATAAACTTAGAAATAATATAACATCTCAGAAACATTATGCTTTTATTTAATAGGTTTAATTCATGTTGCTTTTGATCTTGATTTTACGCTTTGTTTATTCACTAAAGAACAGAATTCAGTGAAATTTAGAAAATTAAATTAAGTATGGAAATAATATTTTTAGAATAAAGCTTTCTGATACAGAAATATAATTGAAATACACCATAATTTTATCAATTTCAATATCGCTATTAGAAAATGCACCTTAGAATTTGTAATTTGCTATAGAACTCATCGCAAAAGAATTAAATTACTTATGATGTAATCATTCTTTTTAGAGCTTTTTTTTCCATGTATATCACGGAGCAAAACTGAACCACATCTATCTGAAAATTGCTTGTTTTCAGAGTTCGTTCCCAATATTCGTAATTACATCCATTTAAACGGAAAATGTTTTGCACAAATATATTCTTTTCCTTAAATGTATCTAACACTCATGTAAAATACGTTTTCTACCTAAGATAATATCAAAAATTGAATGAATATCTCTGAATCAGTTTCCTGTTATTTAATAGGTTACTTTTATGAAATTAAGAGTCTTGATTCTAGGTTTGACTGATTCAAAAAGTACGCAATCTGAATTGAATTTAAAAGGAAAGAAAAAAAGTTTTAAAACTCAAGTAGACTTTTAATTAGAAGTTACTTTAACATAATGTCTGCAATGAAAATTTTCGTTTATTTTCATAAATAATAGAGAAGATTTAAAAATTCACATTGATATCCATCCGTCCCAGGAGACTGCTGTAGTTTTGTTGAATAAACGTTTGGGCCCGTTCAGTATTGATAGAGTTAAAAGCAGATTATTCCCGTATGTGTGACAAATCTTTGAAGTAAATACTGAACCCGCGATGTTCCATTTCAAAGCAGTGACTTCATAAATTGATAGCTATGAATGGGAATTCAAAATGCGTTTAATCCCGAGTTTTAATGAGACATTGTAAGAAATATCTATTGAGTATACATCCATTTTATGGATATTTTATTTTTATAGTTATCTCTGCCATAAAATTCGACGCCTTATCTATACTTTTGTATTATTCAACCAAACATTAGTCTTGCAGCTAGAGTACCTCTTGAGCATCAGTTTTGCGCAGGAGAATAAGTAAAAGACATATATATTCTTTAAACACCTTTCAGTTATACAACAAAGGTGAATCGTTTAAGAAGAAAAGCGGGACTATTTTTGAATTCCAAAATATTTCTACTCCAGTATGCATAATGTGGTCCTTAATATTTGCTAGACACGTCAAGGGCTCACATTACGTGAGGCTCGGTAAATTTATTTCGCATGCAAAATGAATACGCATTTTAAGTGGCGAAGCAGCATAATTTTATGCATTTGCTCCTCATTGCCTGAATTTTTTACTTAATTGTTTTTACCCAGTATTCTCTTAATATCTGCGGTGAGCGCATTTAAATAGACGCATTTGTAGCTTGTAAAACTGTCCCACCCTCATTACGCGCACAAAACTACTATCAATCATATTCCGTATTTTATCTCATTACAGTGACGCTAAACAATTCTATTACAATGCCTGCTTAGCTCATTCTTTAAAGCAAGGAATTTATTAAGCTGCCTATAGGGATTCCTAAAAGGGTGTCGTGTATTTACAGCATTTTTTGTAGTTCGAGAAGATTTGAAGATCTATTTGGTGTTTTATTAAGAATCTAGCATTTCCCCAATAGTCAATAATAAATAATAATGCAAAAAGTATGTGATGATTTTTGATGTTTTATAAGTTAACACTTGTACTGTTTCGTTTTATATATATTCATTAAGTAATTAAAACTGATGTAAAAAAACTATCACTGAAAACGCTATTTTGTAATATTTATTTTTTTCAATTCAAATTACTTTTCAGAATGCGGTATTTTTTCTTTTTAAATAGAATGAATTTTTAAGATATGTTCCATTCAGTGTCATATTACAGATGTGTTACTTCTACTAATTATTCTTCTTTTAAGGATAATTTACAAATTGGTAGCTAAAATTCTTAAGACTTTAAAGATATATCAGATAAAATTAGTGAACAGCTATAATGAATAAGTAATCAAAATTTTTGAAGTATCAGAGAAATATTTCTTAACACAAATTAGTTAAGACACTAAGGACTCTTTGATTGATTGACGACTTAAAAAATTCAAACAATGATTTTACGCTTTCTCGCTATTTAATAAAAGCATATCACTAGATATCTTTTCCTAGTTATAGCTTGTATAAAAAATTAATTTTTTTATATAAGCTAATTTTGTATTAACATATACAAAAAATTAATTTTTTTATGCAAGCTAATTTCTTTCGACATGCCTTCTTTCACTGCAAGGCAATTTATCTCCAATCAAATCCGTGGCATTGTTATTAAGTTATTTAAGAGATATTGAATTAATTGAGGTATTAATATAATTTTGACATATTCTGAGCAGTTTGAAAGGAAGAAAAATGGTGTGACATCACAGTTCAAACTGACTGAACGGTAGTGCAATGAGTTTCATTGAGAGATTGAAATCACATAATTTGCTTTTGTTGTTCACAAACTTAAATTAAGAAACCGGGACAAATTATCAAAGACAATTACAATTTCATGATAGAGATTTAAAAAAAAAATAGATGTTTTTATTGGTATATTTAACTGCACGAGCTTGTAATTAAATAATGAAGTATATGTAAATGAAATTCATTAAGGGGACAGAAAAATATACAAACTCTATTTACTATTTTACAGAACATATATTTCAATAGCATGAACAAAATACGATAAGAGCTCAGTTAAATTCCCTCTCATAAATGCTGTCAAGATTAGACCACGAACAACAAATATATTGCTCTGATTAGACTAGTTTATTTAACAACTGTTGTTAATAAAAGCGGTATACAGCCTTCTATACTTCATTAACTTTTTCTCTAATGTGCGCAAAACCGCCTGTTCAAGCCAAAACACCCAGCATGTCGTAGCGTCTGCAATTTGGACTTAACCGTTTCAAAGGCCGGCACGTAAGCGGCAATTAAGGCTTTGTGCACAATTTTCTAAAGAAAATGACGCTTTGTTTTAAAGTTTAAAGAATTATAGTGACCCTCTCGACCCTTGGAGGTCAAACTGTTTTCCGTTTTCTGGCTTTTCGTAATGATGCGACTAATGGAAGAAAGCTCAGGCTCTCATTCCTTTTCTCAAATTAGCCACGCTCGCTAGGCACGGCCGGCACTTAAATGCACTTCGTCTTTTAGGTCGCCATTATCTTTTAATTGAGCGACTCTTTTAAAAGTAAAGCAAAAGGGAGGGGATGGAAACTGTTTTAAAAGTGACTCCCACTTCATATCGTCATATCAGTCATGTCAAGTTATCGCTGCAATGTTCCCTTCCCGGACTCTTCCTCTGCTGGCTGAGATTGAAAGGTTTATGTTAACACTGCAAGGGAAAGAGCCTTCTTCCAGGATTTTGACGAGTCTTAATAGAGTTACTTGGTGTCATCTTCAAGACGATGAACTTTCATGAGAATGTAGAATAAAGAATGTAACGGCTTTGATATGTTTATGAAATTCATTCATCGTTACACTGCACCTAGAGTTTTTGAAAACCAACCAAAAATATTTTAATGAAAATTTCTAATTCGAAATACCGTTTACTTTGATAGGTTTTCTAAGTAATTAATTTCAAAATTATTTAATTTTTAATTGCAACAAGCTCTAAATATAATATTTTAGATTGTTGTTCCTATTATTTGCGAAATATTTTACTTGCAAAAGCACAGTTAAGTATAAAGACAAGTTTGATGAGTTAATATTTATTTATCATAAGAGATAATCTAGAGTTTTTATTAATTTATGTAAAACACTCGAAACTATTATACTACTGACAAACAGAAGAATAATTCTATCACATTCTCATGTTGTTTCTATTAATTCGTGAATAGAATTATAATCCTGCTCGAAATTTGTCGACATTTTTAATACAGAATATTGGGCTAATTTCACGTTTATTCTTAAAGTTGCTTAGATTTTGATCCGTTACGATATTATACATATTTAAAACGTTCCTGCTTAAATCCAAGAAATTTCGCGTATTTTAAATTAAATTAATCTATTAAAATGACTTAAGTTGAACAGAATATATTTTGTAGTAAAAAGAATTTAAGAAAAGGCGTAAAAGGCGAAATATAAAGGCATTTGAGATGTAGCATTTTTTGAATATCTATTTATCTATATTAGTGATATTAAGGCACAAATAAATGAAAATGTGGATTTAGATAAGTAAACTTTAATATATTAAGTTAAAAAAATAAACTCTTTAAAACTTAAAATTTTAATTAAAGAATACAATTTATTATAAACCGTATAGAAATGATAGAGATGGTTTTGAGTGATTGTAGTTTGTACTAATTTGGGAAAATCATATATAAAAGATAATTTTTCTTCTTTCGTAATTAACTGATGAGACGCGCTTGATAAAGCTAGAGAAACTCAATAAACCAAAAACAAAACTCACATAACCGTTAAGAAAGACGAATAAAGCCTAGCCAGTCGGACTATACAAAAAGAAAATCTTCAGCGATTGTCATTTTAATACTGCACTCTAATAAATTCTAGTTCTATTTTAATAAATATAACAATTGTAAAATTTACTAATGCCAGTAGGTATTAATGAATTTAATTTGACTGACTTCATCCTAACTTTTATTTTCAGTCGACGTTAGAACAGACAATATTCAAAGGAGTTGTATTTGAGATTTCAAATTTATTTCTAAAACGAAGTTCCATAGAAAGTTTGAGAGTTATAGAAGAAGATCGTGGTATCTCCCGAATTTCTTTTCAAAATTTAAATATTGCCTGTGAGATTATATATTTCGCCTCACAATGATTAAAGACTTATTTTTCTTGGCCAATTCTTCAGAAAAACAAAAAAAATTATGACTAGTAGTTTGAAAAGGGCGATTGAAAGAAAGAAATGTCTGTAGAAAAAGTTTAGTGGAATGTTGCCTTCACACTTACGAAGACAACTTTATAAGGTATGCACTGTATACGGAGAATAATTAAGTTTTCTTATACAATCTCTTATATATTAAGTGGCACATTCAGTTAATTAATTTTTTAAATCGTGCTGCTTAGATTTAAGGACATTATAACAGACTCATCATATTTGATCTCTGACGCTCACCTTTACCTTCTATAACTCATATCTCTACTTCAGTTATATTTTAGCAAAAAATTAAAAACTGAAATATCTTATCTAAATATTGGTAATTATTTTTCTTTTATAACCAGGCTAAAGATTAGGCTCTTATAGGATTAACCTGTTATCATCAGGTTGGACAGCAACTCTATATATTTTACATAAGAGTTTTTCGATGGGGATTTTACTATTCATACATTTATTCTTTAACTACTCTAGCATACGATAATAAAACTGAAACCTGAATATTTTTTCAGTCCATAAAAGTATTTTTAGAAGTTCAATGCACTAAAACCACTTGGCTATCCAAGGAAAGAAAGTAGAAATTTTGAGCTGTCTCCTGGAAAAACGTGGATTTCGAACGGATCGATACCCAATAAATTTATAATAAATGTTCGGTGTTTTCTCAGAGAAACAAGTACTTTATTCCAGTTTCATATTCCCTTCTTAAAAATGGATGCAACTGGCAAAGTAACAAAGGCAACAGATATGGAAGCTTCCAGAAAATAAACTGCTGAATAAAATAGAAGCGATACGTTTCAACAAGATCACTTCGACCTACACACTATCCCCTTTTATTTTTGCAGTGGATGGAAAACTGCATTCATTGGGTTACATCATAGATTGCGTGCACGATATTATTACAATGTATGGGGAAAGTATTTTTGAATTTTGCAGTGACTCGCATAATTCACCAATTCGAAATTCGATTCTTAATTTCAATAATTTAGTTTACCGGAAACCATCAAAAGTTAAGCTTAACATACGATACTACAGTTTCATAACTTATTTTTGTTCTGCAACTCATGATCAATAACATATTAAATTTTAATTGGATATTAACGATGCCATATATTCTACGAAAAGCATACGCTTTGTTTAATATATTCATGAACAGTTCACAACAACTTCGAAATGAGGGAGTTAATAAATAATATACCTTTAGAATTAGAAAATAGAATTTTGATGAAAATAAAAATTTCTTTTAAATATGATCAGAAAAATTATTTTTTAAATTTTGATAGAATATGTGTTTCATGTATATAATTTCATGTTTATTGGTCATCAGAAATTATATTAATCTGTCAGTAAATTGTTCATATGCTCATATGTTAAAAATCTTTTGTCATATGCTATTGTAAATTTGCTTAGTTAAAACAGATATAATTATGTTTTTGGAATGTTACAAAATGTGACTGTTAATACTGAATAAAATTGAATCTGTCGAATAAAAATAATTACTAAAAAATTTAAATAAAACTATAAATTTATATATGTAATAATAATATATAAATAATCAATTGGAATTTAATTGTCACCTAAAAGGAGAAGCTTCCTGAAACATTGGTGAGAAAAAAAGGCATATAATTGACTTGAGAAGAAGGCATATCTTTATCGAATTTTGAAAACTAAATTTTTCATGGTTCTTTCAATTATAATATTGTCAGAATTTTTTTTTCTTTAAGTAAAGTGATTTCAAGCGTTGGTATTCTTAATTTCAATAAAAAGTGAATATACTATATATTTATTATCAATTTTCAGCGTTTTCAAGCATTGCTGAATATCAGACCTATCACTTAAACTCTGAAATTTGTCTACTAGTAAATTTTTATTAAGAATCTTCAAAGAAGTTTGGCTGTAGCTTTTCAATATTATCAACGAATTGACTTTATGTATTTCAAAAGAATAAGAGCATTGTCATAATTCAGCTATTATTATTTCAAATCAATTAGATATTCTATTATATAACGAGAAAATGTTTACCACTATGGTGAATTTATCGAAAATAATTTATAAAGAGCTCTTCAGAATTTTTCAAAATTATGTGTAAGCTTATTTTGAAAAAAGAGATATTTCCATAATAATATTGCTCTTTTAAAACAATTCAATGTGCTATGCCCCTTGAACAAATCTCTTTAAAGCCTTATTCTACCAAATTTTTCCTCCGTTTGTAATCGAAAATTATTAAAAATGTCTTGGATTAAAAAATTCTTTTGAATTATAAACTACATTATCTGTGGGTCTTCTTCTGTAACTATTATTAACGACTCTCCGTGAAAACTAAAAACAGAGTTGGTTTAAAATCCACAGATAAATAAATAACACTTTTTGTGAAAAAGTTAAGCATATGAATATACTATTTGTTATACCATGTGTAGGCTCATATTTATTATTAAAATTGCTCAAAAGCATTTCTGTGCTGATATGTGCTCCTTTCCTGATATTTTGCGGATTATAAATATAATTCGTTTATTCGCACCTTCCAATCCGCTCAGTACCGAGTATAGCTAAAAGGGTATGGCATTTTAACTAAATATCTTTTTAAGTATCCGCTAACTTAATATTTATTGTTTTATCTGTACCTAATACTTATTAAGTTGTTCTTATCCGATATTTATTTCTTAATTTTTGATTTTCGAATGGAAGAATGATTTTATACTTGAATAAGAATCATAATTAGTAAAGATTTAAAAATCCTCATTCTAAAACATTTGTAAAATTTTAAAAATCGTGTAAAATTTTAGTGAATTTTGTCATAAACTCGCTGGTGAAAATTCCTAAAGAAATCCTTAGTTAAACTGTTTGACATTATTAGTAGTATTATCGAATATTTATAAAGAATTAAGAGATTCTATGTTTTCATTATTAGTGTAAACCAGCTTGTTATCTTATAGCACGCCGTTAAAATTTTTTATTATGTGGATTTTAACATAAATCATTAGTAAAAGCCTCTGCAATGAAATGTGATGTACAGCTTAGAGCACAATTTTATTGACTTTCGAGCAAATCTCACACAAAAATAAAAAATTTTTTTTTTAAAGCGAGTAAAAATTTAGTCCGTTCTTCTTCCAGATTTATATATCTTGTCACAAATGTATTAGTGAAAAATTTCTAAACAGCTTATAAGGGAAACCTATTTGACATTATCAGCAGTTTTCTCAAGTATTTAAAAAGAATTAAAAGATGGTTTATTATTATTATTATTATTTAAAATTAGTTTGATACCTTGTACCACAACTCGCAAAAATTTCGCCTTTTAGATTTCTCACCATGTGGATTTTACCATAAATCATTAGTAAAAGACTCTTCAAAGAAACTTGATGTTGAATTTATAGCAAAATTTTATCGACTGTTCGTGCAAATCTCCTTCGGGGATTCAATTTACATAACAAACTTTTGAAATTCAAAGCCAACTTTGATCTCCGTTTATCAGAGTTAAATATCGAAATGGCGTGGAAGTATCCCCACAATCAGAGCTGAGCTGCCACCTATTTCATGAACTCAAGAAATAATAATTTATGCAATTCTTCCAGCCTCAGATTAACAGAAGTAGTCCTGGAATCCCGGAATGCGATAACATATGTAAGGCACCTTTCCAAGGGGATTCGGTGAACAGCTTCTGAACAAAAGATTAATTTTAGCTCGTTGCAGACTTGTAACATATTTAATTCGGCTATTGAAAAGTTAGCATGCCTCGCACCTAAATTTATGCGCATACCTAATCCAGAAAATTTCCTCCTCCAAATAATTGCGTTATAAAGCAACAAACTCCTTTTGTTAAGTTTACTCGCGTTCATGAGAAGCACGGTGGGTGAATCGCATCGATAATTAGACACGATATCGAAAGCATTTCGTATCGATACGTACGTCTTTTGATTTTTTTCCACCACTGCCATTCTGCACGGAGAGTGACGATGGTGGGAGTTAATCAAAGTGTGTTAATCTTGCTTGCAGTTTTGCAAAATGTAGAAAAATGTGCATATTTCTCAACTGAGCAGTACTGTAACTGATCGGTAAGTTAGTTCGTAAGTAAATGAGTTACTGATTTTGAAAAAGGGTTCTTTATTTTTTTTATTTCGAGAGAAAAAGAATAAATTCCACATCCCAAATTATGTGAAAATTCTTATGAGCAGAAACATTATTTTTAAGATTATTATAGCCAAAGATAAGCTAAATCGAGACTAGCACAAACTCTCCTGATGAGAACTCTGCTGATCTTTTTTATAACATAAATAATTAAACTTTAAATTGCTGTAATATGCCGACACACACACGTAAAGAGATGAAAATGGTACTTACGAAATCTCTCCAAATGGTGCGAAAGCTTCTCTAAGTTGTTGCGTTTCGATTTCTGGACTCAAATCACCCACAAATATATGGTAGTGTTCTAAAAAAGAAATAAATGTCGATTAGAAAATAGGTTACAATGTATAATAGGAACTATACACATTGCGATAAAATTTTAAGATCATAAAATTCAGAATTTTGTATAGTTAGGAAAGATACAAACTCATTCCAAATTTAGAAGTTTCTTCTTTATTCGATAGGATAACCTAACATTAAGAGATTTCACTACACATCCAGTTCTCCGAGAAAATGGTGTAGTTTTAGTTAACTATTTAAGCCTGCTACATTCGTTTAAAGTTTAAGTCTGCTACATTCTGTTTAAACATACTAGTAAAGAATCTTATTCGATCTAAAAAATGTAGACTTTAAGATAATTTAATGTAAAAGAGAATGTATAAAAGCTTTTTACAATTTGATTATAATATCGAGGAAATTTTCCGACCTTAGCTGATGCAAATGTTTGAAAAAAAATCATTGATGAATTTTCTTAAGTTCTCTGTATAATAAGTGTCACACTCCAGTGTACAAAAACCAAACAAATAGTTTAAAAGGAAGATATTTCAACAAATTAAAAATATTTAAATTGTTTGAAAAAAAGTCTCAGTAATGTAGTTTTTCAGTAAATTTCTTGAAATCGCTCTCAATTTACTTATTTTTACTTCTAATATAACTTCCTTTGCTTAAATGAATAGCCCTAAAACGCCAGAAACAGGGCAAAACGTCATTAAATTGTTAACGAGAATCAATGTAATTTATTATTCATGTTCATTAAAATATCCATTAATGATCAGAAGTTGAAGTTTCAGAACACATTTTACGGTCATATTATTGTTCTCTTTAAAGATATGATTAAATGAATTGAAGTGAAATAAGTATTCTAAAATCACTTTATTCCTCCAATTTTACTTCATTCGGATTTGACTGTGTTATTGTAAAAAAAAATAATAATTCAGGTTTCTCTTATAATAGGTATTTGCAAAGTCATTTACCAGTTTCCGTTGTGAAAATAAGTTACTAATGGAAATATGAAACGATTCAATTGAAGAACGATTTCATGAAATATATTCCAATGGAAATACGAAACGGTTTCATGCTTGGTTATTGAAGATAAATTTATTATATGCTGCTTTCAATCTTGCACTGAACGGCTATTTATTCCTTTCATAGAATCTCTTTGGACAAAAGTTACTTTTCTTTATTAAAATTTCGAAATTAAAAAAAAATCTCAAACTTTTATAAATATTTAGGTTTGTCGATATTGTGTGATAGTGATTACAATAGAATGGTAAGGATTTCGCTACAGACTACCTTATGTAAGATCAGTTGTATCAAGATACCGTCTTACTTCTTTGCACGTAAAACTGTATATTCATCGAAGGAGACAAAATTTAAATTTTATGACCACCTGTGTTACTACATTCCTGTAACTGAGAATCATTCCTTTGTGATGAGCACCATTTTAATAACGATTAATAAATTCATAAGCAGGCTTGTTACAACACCTCATGTATAAGTAATATTGTTCAGCGGCTTTTACATTCTACCGTGTGTTGTATTAATTCTTTATGTTAGGCAACTAATGCTTACAATCAAACATAATCAAGTAAGGTGCGGAAGAGATAGCTGTATCTAATGAATATTTAACATTCATTATTAGAAAATCGCATGATGGGAAACTTATTCGTGATGCCTTATTATCTAACAAAGGTGGATTTGTGATGTTTATTGTAACTGTAGAAAGGATTTACATTTCACTTGGATAGCAGAATTCCTCATTCGGAATCTGAAATTTCCATAATGATTCGAAAAGCTGTAGTGGCTTTTGTTTTTCGAATACTCTTTCACCGAGGTGAAAATGAATCGAGAAATATCACTTCACCGTCTTAATTAATTGAAAATGACTAAGAGATAAAGTCGAGTTACGTTGCAAGGAAATATATCCTATCTTAACACGTTGAAACCAACTAGTTAAAGATTTTTGATAGCTGTTGCTTTTTGTATTATCTTTTAGCTTGAGCTAAATATGTCAACTAAGCTCGCTTCAGCTATTTAATTAATGGAACTCATTCATACTGATGTGAAGCATAATAAATACGCCTCGCTAGTTTAATTTTGGAATCCATTGCATATGATGCAAAGGACAAATCAACGTCAGTGTTGGACAATGTGCACTTGCTAGTTCATTTATGTACCTGATGCAACTGCTATGGGCAGCAAACGGAGTCTAATGAAAATCATTAAAGTCGTATTCAAGATTAATATACGCCACGGACACCAAATCACACCAATGAAATTGTCGGACTTCAAAACAGATTATCGCTGAGAAAATTTTGTTTGAACAAGTTAAATACGTAACCTATCACAATTTCTAGTCTATCATATATAAATTGAGTTTAATGAAATGGAATGGAAAGGAAAAGACTCGGTGTGCTTGATAAGGGATGCAGCAAAATGCTGCTAAAGGATTTTGAAGAGGAGCCGATATGGAACGTAAAAAGTCTAAAGGAGTAAAAAGTCTAAAAACTGGTTAAAAAGAGAGCGGAGTTATCGCGAAGGACCGACTGAAGAAATGTAATTGAAATGCTATATAATGAAGCTCACTCTAGCTAAATTTGAAGTCTTTACAATACACTGCAAAAAAATTAAAATAACAATAAACAATTCAATGAATTTCACTGTTTGAGTAATATTTCCAATTATTTTTAGCTATAAGTATTTAATCTTTTTTTGTTTTATTGTAATTTTTAAATTGAAAAAATCGGGTTTTAACAGAAGGGAAAAAATAAGGGATTCATTATTTTAATATATTCATCATATTTTTTGGGGGTAATTGAAAAATGAACACAATAGCTCTGATACTAGATGCATTAAACTATCAATGTTTTCGTTTATATGTTAATATGAGTAATTAGTTTAATGAAAACAAGAAAAAAGTCATCATCATCGTTATTATTATTTTTACTGTCTGAACCTTAATAATGATTGGTGAATATATTTTACTTAGATTATGTGTCAGTTTAAATATTAGTTATTGAACGTTTGTAAGATATAAAGGCTCTTGCGCTGAATATATTAAATGCTTAAAAATAAGAATATGACAAAATTATTTCGAATATATAAGAAATGACATAAAGCCTCCTTTAAAATAAAAATTATTTGAGAATTAAATTGGAATAGAACAAGAGATGAAATTAATTTTGCATTGGGGTATATTTGAACTGAAAAGACGCAATATGCCCAATAACAAATTTCATGTGTTCATGATAAATGAAAATTCTTATGTGATAAGCTACTTGAAATTTTATAGTTGATATGTCTAAAAATAATTTAAGGAAGATTTAGGCCTTCAATCCAAAACTTCATAGTATTATAATGATTAGAGTTTGATTCATCCATTCTTTTATTAATATATGTTTTTAATTGTAAAGCGGGAATATCGTGCACACACAAAAATATATATTTAAACTTTTCATTACGTGCTTGAATATAAATCAAAGAAAAGTAGTGACGTATATTAATACATTACCATGTGTAATAATACGTTCTTGTATACTTATGAAAGAAAAAAATTATACGGAAATAAAATATTGAAATTGTATAAGAAAACACTTATTTCTTGAATCTTGATGTGATGTAAAAATGGTTTTATGCAATTATACAACCGAAAGTTATCGAGAAAAAAACGTTAATTTTTTAAAAATATCTATCTTTAATTAAAGGTTTGAAAGTCTTTTTTTAGGGAGTACCTGGATATTAAGAGATAACGAAGTGCCAAATGTGATATCTTTGGGTCCAAAGTAGCTATGTAAAACGTTTCTAAGGATTTTTTTTTATATCTTCTACATCATAAAAATACGACTACAAGGTTCCATAATTCAAATCAATAATCAGAAACTAGACAATATCCACTCCATGCCATATACAGGAGTTGAAGACCCAAAGTCAAGCATCTTAAAAAGAAAAAAAAAAACTTTTCCACGAAAATGAGAAATAATGTAAGGGGAAAAACTCCAGCATAAACTTAAATTTAATGATATGGAATTTCTAAATTTGGGTTGTTTGCTCATTTGCTATCGATTGTTAAAATATTTTGTTAGTACAGCATGGGGTAAGAAGAAACCACAACATGCAATTTTTCTTGAACTAATACGATGTTTTAAGAGCTTTCAAGGAAGAAAATCATAAATGAAAACTACTTTCTTACAAATGGAAAACAAGTAATAAGATATCTCAAGGAGTCTGGCTTTTGAAAGTTATTTAAGCAAATGAAATGACTTTTTTGAATATAGAAAAGCACTTAATTGGGGTTGGATATTTCTTAAAATGCGATCTTTTTAGTTGAGTTAAAGTTTTTAAGCATCTATTTCTATCAAAATAAATCTAATTTACATTCTCCTTCTATTATTTTTTTCTTTGTAAACGTGAACTGTTATTTTCTTTTAGCTTTCTTCAAATTTTAAGAACTTAACAATGGATAGAGATTAATTTAAGTGATCACAAGAAGTTTTTGCCTAGGGAAAGATGCGTTCGAAGTGAATTCGTATTTAAGGAAAGCTGAACATAAAAAAAAAATTCTACTTGAAAAAAACTATTTGAATTATTTACGTAAAATTCCTATTATTCTTTAAAATAAATAAGTGTCACTCCATAAAGAATTTCTTACTGTTCATAAAACTATTTTTCACTTAAAAATGCTCAAATAAAGTGTCGTACATTTTCACAACTCTGTTATTAATAAATAACATATTTTAAAGATAAAATTGAATAAATCGTATATAAGTTTTGAAAAGATTAGGAATGTTTTATAAAACTAGATTGAGCCACATCATAGCATTATTTATATTATTTTATACATATTCTTGTTCTTATATATTTACTTTTTCTGTAGTCCATTTTTTTACAAATTTAATGAAATCGTTTAGTTTTGCAGAAACACAAAAATAATGTGGTTTTATTTTTATGGTTATAAGAATTTAACTAAAAATTATTTAGCATTATTATTCTAATCATTGTTAATAAAATTCATGTGATGGTATCAACAATATTTTATGAAAATAGATACGCTTCTTTACTAGCGCAACACTTCTAAAATACGATTTTTTTTTTTTGAAAATTAAATGTTACATCAAATCATTTAAATATTATAGATACCGCCTGAGAAAATTATAGCTGATATGGTTTAGATGAAAGGTTTATTTTATTTTTCATCAACTCAGAATAGCATAGTCCTTCGTGAATATGTAATCCGATAAAAAATTATAATTGCATAAAATAATCTTCATTATGTTAGTATTTAAAAGTAGAACATTGGAGTTTTTAAATTTTAAATATAATTCTCAGTAATTTTAATTAAATTTTTGAAGTAATAATGCTGAATAAATTTATATCAATACAATTGCATCAGTTTCAGTTTAGGTTAGTCTCAAATCATTTCCACAACGTTATGCAAGCAGCTAATTTACGACTCTTCTGTAACCATTATATAAAAAAGGGTTTCGTTATTTAAAGTTTAATGGTTAATTGAAAAGTGAGTAGTTTTAAACTTTTTAAAAGATAATACACGAGAGTTTTAGAATTATGTATGAAATTATGAAATAAAGAATCTCAAAGTATCATGATGCACTTTTAGGATAACAAATATTGTTTCATATAATTTATCCTAAATTATAAGAAAAATGTTCTTTAAAACTTTTGGAGAATAAAAACTTGTTAGAAGTTGAAAATCAAACTGTTGTAATGAAAAGTGTTTTAAAAAATCCTTTTAATATAAACCATTTTATCAAAATCTTATAATTTCTTCAAGATTATATATATGGAAGTATCAAAATCCTAATTTAGTGCTTGGATCTAAAAAAAACCTAATTCATATTCTTTTTTGAATATCATAAAATAAATCTTCTTAAATCGTAGAAATCAACCTCAAATAGGATCGCGTGTACTCTAAAGCAGTCACGATCTTTTAATTCTTCAATACCATTAAATAAAAAAAGTTAACATAAATATTCTTGACTTAAAACATTCTATTAAATTTTGAGGAATTTAATTTCTTTCTAATTTATCACTAAATTTTGTTTTGATTTGTTTCGGTTTTCTTTTGTTGGGATTAATTGAAAGAAAAAAGCTTACGAAACCTTGTTATATAAGAAATGGCATTTCGAGATTTCAATTTATACGCAAATTAATGATACTTTTTAAACGCAATTCTTTTCTAAAACGTCTATTCCCAATTTAAAACAAAAAGACTTTTTTTTTCCAGCTTGAATTTACTCTGGACTTCTTCAGAGGATTAAGCTCTTTTCATTTCTTTCCAAGCATTCGAGCCCCACCTTAACACCAGCATTTCTCGAGCTCTTTGTCGTGTAGCTTAATGGTGGAGAAACTTTTGTTCATTCATTAGCAAGAGTCCCTACTCATCTAAAAGGAAGATGTCAGCAGCAACGGATACGGAGCTCGGATTTTGAGTTATTACGCAGTAGAGCTAGAATAAATGATTATCAAATCCACGAAAACTTCTCAAAGAATTAAAATACATGCATTTAATTGGAGAGGCATGGAATCGGGAAAGCATTTCCTTTGCATGCTCTCTCGTTGAAAATTCCGTGACAGAGTTTGAAAAGAATCTACGATTTGAGCCTTTTGGGGGAAGGGGAGCTTTAGGTGGAGAATTAAGACTCAAAATTTGTTTTCTAATTATAAATTGTTTGTCACTGAAAATACAAAAGTGATATTGGAATTTATGCTTAATCTGGCTTTTGGCTGACGTCATTTATATCCGAGATGCTAAACGCTTCCGAGACAGGGGAGATGCAACATTGTGTAGACGTAACACGAAATATGTTAATATGAAATTCGTTTGAAATGAGCCAGATGGGTTGTTGAAAGGAGATCTAAGGTTAAAATAAAAGCGATTCATATTATTTTTTTACATAATTGGATGGTAACTATTTGATGAATTTCACAATCATATAAGCTATGAAATAACTGTATTCCTTGATCTGTTTCATATTGCTTAAAATAAATCTAATATGATAAATAAGTTAAATGATAAAATAAAAGTATCGATTCAAAATTGTCTTGAGGCCTCAGAGAGTTTTTTAAAATTTTTTTTAAAGTTTCAATGAAATTTATGATTAATAAATAAAGTGGAGCAGCATGGCATTATTTAAGATCGAATAATTTAATCAAAACTATCTTTATAAAAATTATATTAATTATAAAAATTAAATTATATTAAAAATAATTTTTATATAAATAGTTAATGCACATATTTGCTTGAAAGTTCCAATTTTTAATTGCTTTTAGTTTTCAATATATACTATGTGTTATCCTTAAAGCAATAAGGAATGAATCACGAATAGCTACTATATTCTTGATAATACAGAAACACAAAAAATTTAATCTTCATTTTATAATTCGATTTATAAAAAAATTATAGAGCTTTTGTGTTTTTAAAAGAATTTTCTGTTTTATTTTTGAAAACTCGTTCTTTTGCAGTTTCATAAAACAGCACAAAAGTGATTATTTTGTAGGTAAGTTTATGAGATCCAATTTTTTTTAAGGAAATTTGTTTGATAACATAAAATGTTTGAAAGTTGAAATAAAGGAAGAGGTAAAGTTGAGATAATCATTCTCTCTCTCTCTCTCATATATATATATCAAGAGGAAAGTTCTCTTTTCCAAATATTTTATTAACTCATTTCCGTTCAAAATGATTAAAAATTTTTGAAAACTATATCAATGTGTACGGCTTTAAAATACTTCAATGAAAAAAAGGTAAACGTGTTGTTTTCCTTAAAATATATAAATTCTATGACCAGAAATAATCTATAAAATTATTTGTATTATTAAGAAATAATAGATTTCAGTTCTCTATTTATAATTTCTTAATAATAAGTGGATAATTCAATAGATTTAGCCTAGTATTCTGAGATATGTAGTAAGGCAAAGACTTCTACATAGTTTAATTTGTTATTGCATAATTACATGTCATTATTTAAATTTTTCTTCTAGTGAATTAAAAGAAATTGCAAAAGTAAAATTTAATTTAAAAAACATATAATGTAATGATTATGCGAACTCAATTTAAATCTATAAAATTTCAACTGAAGGCCTATAATGTTTAAAACTATCATTATATTCGTAGCAGTAAATATGTAGCTGTGCGATTGTATTTCTTTAATCAACCAAGAACAAGAAGTAATATTATATTACAGTTGGCACACAATTCTTTTACATTTGGAGAGATAAAATATAGGCGACGCCTTTTGAAAACATAAATTTATGAGATTGCTACACATCTATTTAAACATAAAGACAGGAATGTTCGCACGATAATGGCATCAGATGATTTGTGCTGGCATTTGTGATAATCACACAGCAACCGTAGCAAGAAAAAAAACACGCTTTCATGCTAATCTGTGTTAAAAAATTCTTTTTGAAACACACCCTTTCTTTTTTTTAAAGCTTCGAAAAACTTAGGAGAAGTAAACGCGTTGGAAAGAAATAAAAAGAAAAGAAGAAAGGCAAAGCGTACTTTCAAATTTTATTGTGCTAATATGATTTTGATGCCAAGAACGCGTAATAAAGATTTATGCAAATGACAGCTTTGTTCGTCCAGTAAAGAATATTTTATCTTTAATTATATCTCTCCCAACACTTCATCTGCTTTGATTCAGGAGATAATAAACTAAAATCTCGAGCTCGTCTTTTTCCCCTTAACTTTAATTATCGGTACTTTTGATCTTTTTGAGGGAAAAAAATCGAGTAAAAGGCAGTTAAGAAACAATTACCAAACAATGAACTCATTAGGTTTTACTTCAATCTTAACAAACATCGAGGAAACCTAGATAATGTCTTTTAATTCAATTTTAGCATTAACCTCCATTAGAAAAGTAGAAATCACTTGTAACGCCTTTCACCTTTTGCAGAAGCTATTTTGTGGGAAATTTCTTTGATTAAACAAAGCCGCCGGCTGCGAACAGATATAAAAAATAGTGATAAAATATATGTAGCTGATAATGACAAAAGAAAAGATATTGCTAATAAAGCTCATTATCCAACTTTGACACGAAGTATTTTTCATAAGATTTGTCTTGTTTCAAATTTTTTTTTTATGTCAGAGACATCGAAAACACAATTAAGAATTAGTGCAATGCATTTTTTTTTCATTACAGATGGAAGCTAAATGAATTATGGTAGTAGCCTGGTTTTGTGTTGCATTCTTTTTCTTTAAGAAATCACTATAAGCGGAGAAAAAAAATTCTGAAAAATTTACGAACAAAATTAAAAATGGGAATCAAAGTTCTTAGATTATTTAAAGAAGATGAAGATAGTTTAAAGGAGAGATAGAAGGGAAAAGAATGTCTTAAGAATTTCAGTTTTTTAAAATTAATTTGCTTATTAAAGATCTCAGATAAAAGATGCAACGCGGATGCTTATTACAACACGTTCGACATTAAATGATGTTGGAATAAAAAATAAGAGCTATCGTTATATTAAAAATTTATATAATCAAATCAATAGTTTGAAAATAGTTCTTTAAACTGCTCCCAAATTAAATGCGAATGTTTCATTTTTATATCTTTGAAAAATTCTTTTATTTTTGAAAGTATGTAAGAATCTTTTTACATCTCGCGGCTATATTAACTTTTATCTTTATTAAGTTTAAAATGTCATTTTCAGATATTCGTAAAATATTTATATTAAATTTTATAAATTAAATTTTTAATTAATTGTTTCAGAAAAAGAATGTATATTAAAAATTGTCTTCAACCGCCCACATATATATTTTATCCTACACTTTAAGACTATTTTTATTTATCAACAAAAGTTTCAGTAATATATATAAAAATGTGTTATGAGCGTAAAATAAATAATTAAAAAGTTCATTTTGTATTTAGTTTTTTTTTCTTGATGTTAACGAATTAAGAATATAGATACTGTAATTAAAATTTCTTTATTAAAGTTTTGTTTTGCAATTTCAAAATATAATAACTAAGTAATTTAATTAATCAGTTTTAAATTAATGGAAGTTATTTATAAAAATGGAAAGACGCGAGTAAACTTATTTGAATTATTGCGAAGTACAGTGTTAAATTACTTAATTTCATAATATTTTGAAAAAAAATTCAATTATAACTTTTTTTATTTCTACTTATAATGTCTCACTCTAATTTATTGCTATTTTTATAAATTTATTAGTCGCACGATTAAGCTAAAGATCCTATTTCTTTTTCTTGACTATTTTATATAACTACTTGTATTAGTTAAATTGTAATAATTATATTCTATTATCAAAAGAATACCGTTAATTTTTAGATGTAAGATTTATATTTTTTCAAATTCATTGTTGTGTCTGAGTTAACAAGATTGAATTTATACAAATTCTACTTGTAAAGCATACTCATGTACGGTTATTTAATTTCTAGTTAAAAACATTTACTAAAAGTGCTATTTTCTGAAATTAAAACTATCTCTATGATAAGTAAACTACTATTCACTAACGTTTACATAATTAGTAAATAAGCTCCAACTTATTAAAAGAAAAACATGTTTAGATTATAATTGAATACTGAAGACAATATCTTATATCACAGAATGTTTTTATAGTTAAAATAAGAAGAAAAAAGCTTATTTGTACAATAACTGCATGTCAAACGAAAAGTTATATTTTAAAGAATTAGACTCCCTAAGTTATTAAAAGAAGTAATTTGTAATTAACTAACACAATTATAGCAACTCACGGTGTTGCAAACCTCTAATAGTTTGTCTGCGTGAAATATAATACTGATGAAATATTCTGCATATTACTAGGAATTACTTGTTATTCTCGGAATAGTATTCATATATATCTATTTTTATTGCTTGCCATATTTCTGGACTTTTCTAATTAATATTTGGATATTCACAAAATTTTATTTGTTACACCCTGCCAAAGCATTTGGTAATTAATATTTCGGTATTTAGCTAATAGAAATTTTTGTAACTCAACGAAAGTAAGTGAAATTATATGAATAAAATTAACAATAGTTTGAGTAGGGTTAGGAATGCATAATTTCTTGCTGTTTTTAGGAATTATTTGTCATATGTTTTTTCAGTAAATATTAACTTCCATTTTATTCAGTTAAAATGATAACAGTATTTGTTTTTAACAGCCTTTTAAATTATTAAATATAGAATTTTATTTCAACAACAGTACAAGGATATAAAACAATTCTTAATTTCTACGGCACACTCATCTTAAATTCACGTTAAAAATTCATGCGAAGATCAAGAAACTCGTTCAAAAGTGAAAATTCAAATGATAAATATGCTAAATGATTTGATTTTTAAAAGATTCTGAAATCATGTTTGCAATTTTTTTAGATTTAATAATGATGTATGCATTTTTTTCTAAATTAAATTTTAAATTTGAATTGATGAAATAAAATCTGTTTCGAAGTTACAACTTTTTACTAATATCATTTAATTTTCGAATCTAAGAAGATCTGAAAAAAAAAAAGTAAATATCAGCAATAATGACAAAAAAAAAAAAAAAGAAAATAGTATTATTACTGCTCAACTTGTTAGAGAAATGTGTTTTTTGAAAAAAATGGGAAAATATTGCCAACAATTAAAATAATTACTCCTAAAAAATGTTTGGCATTATTTTATTTATAATTCATAAACCACCGAAACAATAAAATTATTTTATGTACAGACACCAGAAAAAATGCTTTTCTTTCCTAAAATTGTGCAAGCTCAAAGCTCAATTCATTTTAATCAACACTGATTTTTTTCTGCCCCACAAGATGTAACTTTAAAAATAATACAACCTTCCGCTTAACTTCTAATCTTAACTGATTGTGACTTTGCTGACCTTGTTGTAACTATGCTTTCGCTTTTTTTTTATATGTATCCTAAAATGTGTTGCTTTTGAAATTTTTTTTACCAGAAATAATTACAGGATTGATTTAAAACGAATTGCATTTTTTATTCATTAAATATGTTTTACAATTCACATGAAAATATAAACCGCTTTTTAAAATTAAAGCTATCAAAATTTTTTGCTCCTTCGAATAGCGCAAAACTTTTCAAACTATCCTAAAGGTCGTTTTATTTAAGAAGAAAATACCAGACGGAAGTGATTTTCATTGTTAGTAAAATATGGGTCCCACTGGTGTCAGATATTCTCTTGTGTCTTTTCGTATTACTTTTTTGGTCCAAAAGAGCTAACAAATAAAGACACGAACTATTCTCTCTTCTTAATATTGAAGATGAAATTGAATCTGCAAACTTCTTACGTAAGTTTTCTATAGATGATGGATTCATAGAATGCCACTTTTAGGAGCTCTACGAACGCTAAGAATATCTATATGATTGTTATTCAGATACAGATCATTCTTTAAAGACATAAAAAACAGAAGTATGCATTATAAGGCTATCGATAGTATGAAAAACAAAAATAAATGACGATTAATAAGGCTGAAGGTATAAGAATTAAGCTAATGGTATCTTGTGGGATTCTTTTAGAAATGCTATTTTAAAGAATATTGAAGATGTTAGTCTTAAAAATTAATGCTAATTTCATAAAAATATTGGAAATAAGGAGTAAAACTAATGTTGACAGGAACAATTTTTTAACAATCTTTTTAAATTGATGTAATGTTTCACAAGGATTCCTTACCGATTTTAAAAGCTTACCGATGATTAACTCATGTACCAATTTCTCAAAATGTTTATATGAATTGCTTAAAACCCTTCAGTTTATAAAATTTAACGTGATGAATTGGCAAACTACGAGAGACTTCAAAGCCACAAAAAATAATCAGTATAGTGAATTTTTTTATTCACATAGTTCCTTCGCTAAGGCATATATATTCTTGAAGAATAAATACAATCTTTAATGGATTGATGTCCTACCAGAAGACATCATAATTAAAGATTTCATTTGTGTTTTAGGTTATTATATTTAACAAATATTAAATTCAAAACATCTTTAAAAAATGAGCCTGTGAAATTTCAAAAAAAAAAAAAAAAAGACGAATAAAACGCTGAAACTGAGACTAAATTCGAACCGCCGGTTATGACTCTAGCGTTCCATATAATTTTATTTCATGTTTTTGAAGTGGCATTAGAAGCTAAGAAATGGAATGATTAAACAGAAACGGGCATAATGTTAAGCAGTTACCTTAGGAATTTACAGTTACCTTAGGATTAGCAGGATAAGCAGTTACCTAGGAATTTACAATAAGAACAAACAAGAAGTTAAAAAAATTCAATGGAAAGCTCTCAGATGTAATGGAAGCATTTTCGACAACAATTAATAAATGCAATTTCTATCAAAAGAATAGCTTATCTACTCCAATAATTCCTCCTTAGTTATCTATTTTTTTGTATAAGAACTAAGACTGAATCTTTTGCCTAGCTTTGATAACTTACTCTGTATAATTACATATAAAAATATTTTGCAAATAAATGCGCATGCTTATTTCATATATCTGCGCTACTTTGAGCGACTGTGATAAAAATATTTATTTATAATTATATAAGATTTCTTAAGATTCCATACAAGTGATCCAACAAGACTTTTATGAACCAGACATCTGAATATGTTTAACGTACCTATTTGTTTTAGTACGTCCACGAAGGAAAGATTTTAGTGTATTGAACAATGATGATACATCAATTTTACCAACACTCCCTTTCTCTAAATCTCACGCCGCACCGCAGATTACTTTCCCGACCTTTTTTATGTTAAATAATATATCAGTTCTTAGTATGCATAGGAGTTCTGATTGATTTTCGATTGTAACTGTGAGTTTCAGGTCGCAAAACCAGTTGTTTAGCGTAAGCTATACATTGGAGAATGCATGACGAAACACAGTAGCAGAGTAGACTGTCCTTAAATCGTAAGGGATGTATTCATACTATTGGAAAGTTTTGTTGAAAAATAGGTTGCTATAAGAAACATGCATCATTGGATAAAGTACAAAAATTTGTGCCTATTTCTTGTGTACATTTTTCTAATGAGGTTTTTTTTTTTGAATAGCCTACTTCACTTTTCACATATATATTCATTTCAAAGTTCATATTATTAAATATATATTTAATTTTATAAGGAAAAAATTGGAAATTGTTTTATACTGGTCATGTAAGACTTTTTATCGACAACAACAACAACATATTATGAAAACAAGTTACAGATTTTGAGTCGCATAATAAGAATTTCGCTTTATTCGGGCTGCATTATATGAAAGCTATACATATCTAAGAACTTGAAACTTGGATCTTTAATGTCAGATACCTATGTAACATTCAGGATTATAAACAAAATGTAATATAATTAAATGGAAAAATACACCGCAGCTATGGTTCAGTTCCACTATGATTTGAATGAATAAATTCTATGAAATGAATTTCTATCCAAAGGATAGTTTATCTTTTTCACTGACCCATTCTTCCATACTTTTCCTCTAAATAGGAAGTGAAATTGAATCTGCAGCCGCATTTTTATTATTTAAAACCCACCATTAAACGCGAAGGAATATTTCGCGAATAAATGCGTGTGTCTTTTTCATGCAACTCTTCATATTTCCAGCCGTTTGCTAGGACGGGGAATAAGATGTTTTTCAAGACGCAGGACGGGTGATTGAACGAGATGCTGGGGATGGCATCCGTACGCGTTTACTGTGCGTGTTTGGTTCCGCCTCTAACACGCGGGGTGGAGGGATGATGGGAAAAGACATCCCTTTTTTATTTCATTTTTTTTTTCTCAACGTCGAAAACGATATCTTTCGCTTTCAGAAACAATATTCAATCGCGGAAAATCTCATGCTAAACAAAGCAAGCAGAAAAATTTCATTCCATTTATCAGAGTAATCAAAAACTGAATTTACATATTATGCTAACTGAAGTCGTTTTGGCTGAAAGCCACGCATGGAATATCCACATGGGGAAGGGATAGGGATTATGACAGTTATGAATGTACGAGTGCTGAGAATATCAGAATTTCGCGATATGTCTGTCTGTTTTGCCTGTATTCTTCAACTGCAGGCTAGCTTTCAACTGAAAGAAATTGATAAGGAACACAAAAAATAATACTTCGTAAGTTATTTAGACTTATCTTCTTTTATTTCTGCAATTTTTTGTGCACTTATCTGAATGACGGGACTTTTCCTCTCTGAGAAGACATCTGCATAACTGGGGATCTTGATTTCATGCTTGATTTTATTTGTTATTAACTATTGTCTTTGTTAGTGACTGGTATTTGCTTTCTTTCATTGTTTTCTCGAAGAGAATCCCCCCCCCTTCTGCTTAAAACAATTCGTTACTGTGTGACATTGTACGCGAAGAGTGAGAAATAATGGCAATTGTTTGACTTCTCTTTTCACGGAATAAAACTCTTTTGAAAAGAAAACATCACAAACTGGATTTGTTAAGTGTTTCAGTCAAAAACAATTCAACTAACTCTTTGCGATAAAATAGCGTGGTTTTTTTATATTCCTGGTAATTAATTGTGAGTTACATTGCAATTTTCAATTAACTTGGAGTCGCCACGTTTTTACAAAGAAGTGTTTTTCAATAGCTGAAATAATACAGTGTGCTTAAGAAACTGCCTGGTTTTGAAGAAATCTATGCACTCACAAAAAAGTTATTGAAGTAAGTCTCTTTAATTAGAAAGAATTAATGCATCGAATTGTTGCAAACAACAAAGAGCTTACATTGCAGGAAATCTCATTTAGCAATGCTTTTAAACATAAATTTTTAAGTTGCGGAGAAATTATATGAAAATGCAATTAAATTTATTAAAAGCGGAGTCTTAAATCACCTTTGACTGGCCCCGCTTATAACAAGTGCAATGCGCAAAGGAGTGAAACAATAGTTTCTGTTGAGTTGTTTGCAGCTATTAATTAACAAGAAGCGTAGAACGCGTTGCTGTTGACATTCACTTAATATGTTGTTTCTTGTTAATTTAATAATAAACAATTCAAATAAATCGTTTCAGCTAGACCATAACATTATTTATTTTTTACTCTATTCTACAGACTAATTTATTTCTAATAGAAAGTTTGTTTTCTGAGAATGCATTCATTCGAGTAATTCAAATTAGAGATAAATTGAGTCAAAGCAAATTAACAATATAAAGCCTTTTAAAAGCATTTTGAGTTAATTATTCAATTCATTATGTTGAGATTTTTCCTAAAAATGAAAAATCGCTTTCATGCCGTCTTTTAATTGTTTAATGTATATCAGTTCAGATGATGCATCAAGCGATAAGAATGCTGGATATATCATTAAAATATTTAAGTTTGTACTTAATGCATAATTATTGTGTTCCATCAACCTGAATGGCATTTTAAAATTAGCGATGCCATTTCAAGTTAAAAATGGGAAACAATTTTAATTGCTTACAAACTCAGTGAATTTATCTGAAACATGCTTCAATGTTGCGAGAATATCGCTATGTTTTTTTCAAATGTTTCACATAATTTTCAATGCACATATCAATAGGATATTGTCAAAATTTTTCAATTAAATATTGTAAAAAATATTATTTAATTTGATTAAATATGATGGCGCTACTTTCTTAAAAGCTGTTGTTGCATTTCAGAAAATGTTTTGAATAATATTGATAGCGCATGAATTTGGTTATATCGAAAGTGGAATGGCAAAATATTTTTCTGTGAAGAAGTCAACTATATAAATGAGTTTATATTATATGAGAATTGATATAAAAATCATATCATTATTTTCTTTCAAGTGAATGTAGTTAATATTAACGGCAACTGAAATTGTAACTTTTGAATGTGAATATCAATCGATAATCTTTGCAAAACGAAATTTATTCAACAGAAAAAAGAAAAAAAAAAAGGAATAATCAATGAAATAAATTTATAAGAAGTAGCCTTTAATACTAATGCCAGTGACTTTTAGAATGTCTAAGCTACGTTCCTAAAAATAAATATAAACCAAGTCATGCGCTATAACCTGTTGGTTTGAAACGTGATTTTTATTTTTACAGTGAAAGTTTTTATTCTGCAATTTTGAATTATTGAAAAAGAAAGAAAAAAATTACCATTTACTATAAATATGAATGAAAACTCCTCCTAAGGGTATATAAAGTCTCTAACTAAATTCTGCTTTCGATTGAACAATTTGATTTGAGGGCTAAAAATATCTCTCTTAATACTTGGGAAAAAAGGCCTAAGTGCTAATAGTATCATAATTAGAAAGTCTTCAAAGTATGAAAAAAATATGGTAGGGGATAAAAGAGGTTTTTATTAATTGATTAATCTAAGGTCCCATCATTATTTGGAGCAATTATTGCTTTGCCGAAGTTTGGAGAGCATTTTTAGATTGTTGGCACGTTTCGCCTTTTGTGTGTTACAGAAAGTCTGTGACGTCACTTGTGTAACCATGGTTACACGTGAGTCGGTTGAAGTTGTAGGTGTGGTTCAGTGCTTTAACTCTTTATGCACTTGCAGTTGGGACAGCAGGATTATTATATAGATAACCGCGCGCTTTCAATCCGTAAATTGAGCCCAATTTCGACTACGCTGATTTAACCGTCACTATCTGACGATCAATACAGTGTAATCAACAAATCGAAAAGATTTCAGTTTTCCTGGTTGTTGCACTAAGAGAGTGCGTTAATAATAATAATAATAAAACCTACTTTTTAGAAAAAAAACTTTAAGTTTTCTATAATTAGTAGTTTCATAAAAATAATGAAAAAAAAAGTATTTTGAAGATTTTATAAAAAATAAAGCATCTCAGATTGAACTGAGGACTGAATTATTTTTAAAAAAATAATAACCTCATAAAAGTTGTCCTATAAATACACATAGATAAATGCACATTTCAAGAAAACTTTTTCAATAATTCGGCAGAATTTAAAGAAATCCTCAACTACAGTACAAATGGTTCGTTTTTCTTAAATAAATGGACCAAACTTCTTAAAACATACTTAAGATTCTACGTTATTACCAGTTTATAAATTCATGTTTTATTACTAAAAATATTGATACATTTAAAAACTATGTATTACTAAGTTTGGCATGTATTCAGTTGCAAATTACATGATATTTTCAATATGCTAACTTTTTAAGGATTTCATACAATAATAATAATAAAAAGACATTTCTTTTGAACGAAACATTCGCTTGCTTTGAAATAGACCAAGAGAAATTCTAAAAGTTATCAAAGAGATTCTAAAATAATAACAGTCAATAAAGTAAATTTCTGTCTTTAAGAAATGGCCAAATGTACTAACTACACACTTTAATCATGGCCATATATACTTTATGTTTGATGTGTATTCAGTTGAAATTGATGTAACATTCTTTCATCTACAATCAAAATGGATTTTTGCGATTCCAATTACTTTTGTCATGGCAATTTCATTTAAAAATTAAAATAATTAAATAAAATTCAAATATATTGAAAATTATTTGCGCTGACTCATTCCGATAATACAAGAAAATTCTACATCATCACAAATACTTCAATGCAAAGTATCATTTTTCGATTTAAGGGATTTATTAAATTATATTGGGTCTTCCTTTTCATGTTTTTTTAAGAGTTTATAAGATACTCAAGTTATATAAAACTTACAGAACAACAAGCAACTAAATTTTCTAGTTGCCCTTTTTACTTAGATTTGTATAAATTCTATTCAAAATCTCAGTATTTTTAGTAAGTATTTAAGCATTTCAGTGTCTGAGCTCTTAACGTCCTTATTTTTTAAAAAAGGGGAAAATCTAAACGTGATCATTTCATTGAATCTTATGAAGACCGGATCTGAAGAAATGGGGATGAGGGGAGGAATTAATTGGCTTAATTATTAGTATCTAATGTCCTTTCCGTTACGACCAGGAGGCAACCGATCTTAATCCTATTTAATCCGTGCCTATAAAAATATCTGTTTTACCTCTGTTAAAAAAAGGCTAATCCAATCTTAGGATACAGACAATAAGCATTTATGTACGTTTAGTGTTATTTGCCTTCTTATTTTTTCTAAATGAAAAAGGGATTTTAAATACAATGTGTACCATATCCATAAAACCCACTGAAGGAACACAGCGGTTTTATCGAGAGACTTAGGATAATGTTTCAATATAGCAATTTACCTTTCTCGACCATAAAATAACTCGAACAATAAAATTTTGTCTTTCAGATTAAAGCCTTATTTACGCCTAGTCTAGTTAAAGATGCTTATGGGATTACAAATGAATTTAGCAGCGTTGTTTGTAGGAAGTAATTTATTTTAATCTTACATGATGTTCTATGAGTTCTCCGTGTCTAAATTATATTTGTCAAAGCACTAACTCCTGCCCATTAATCTCTCCCAGGACAATACCCAGCTTTAAAAACTGATACTTTCATTATAAGAGGAAAGAAAGTCAAAAAAGTGGAATAGCTATATTCATCTATGTTACTTTTATATATCATCATAATGCACTTTTGTGAGAAGAATGTGAGAAGACCTAAACTCTACTTTTATCACTGTAATGAAATGTTTCATGTATTTAACCTTTTAACTGGGTAATTAAATTATATTCACCTCGCTTCGCACATAGATATTTTATCATACTTGGCTCATATGTTAAAACAAGTAAGAGTAAAACTAGAATAGTACCAAAAATTATTAGAATTGTTTATATGAAAATTTGTAAAAAAACAAACTTAATTGCCTTTTTTTTGCATTTCATAGGAATTGCTGGCGAAAAAAATTGCTAGTTGAAACGCTTAATTGATGTTAATGGACTTATTTAGATCAAGCAAAGTTTCAACTTTTAGCAATATGAATATCAGAAATAAAGCAATTTTGTTTCATTAAATATGTTGATTGAATGTTTTCTTTACATTTTGAATTCATTGCTGATTTTATTAAAGTTGCCTTTCAATAGTATTTCGTTATTTTATTAAAAAAAAAATTCAAACAGTTAGAAGTTTGAAAGAATGAATGTCAAGTGCAATGTGAAGTTGAAATAACGAACTATGAAGATAAAGAATTGTAAAATGTTAGTCCTTATTATACTACTCGTCTTAAAAAACATATGACTTTAATAATAATATAATATGAATAACAATCTTTAAAAAATATCATACTTTATAATTTTTAACTTAATGAGTAAAATATATATGGTTTCTCATGCATAATGGGCAATATAATTTTTTTGAAGATATTATTAATGTCATATGACTGAATTTCATGGTAATACTTTTCTTTATATCTTCCACAAAACCAATTTTTAACTAACCAATTTTTCGTTTAATGTAACTGTGCATCATCGTCAAATTTTTTAAATAATTTTAATAGTAATTTGATAAACTGGTAATAACACGTGTATAAATTCGATGGGTTACGTAACCGAAAGAGTTTTGAATCATTGTAGTGAATATTAAGCTTCTTTTAAATCAATTAATATTTTTAAATAATCATCTATAAACCACAAAATGTTTTTCATTAATTTTTATAAGTTGGATTTGAGATCCATAAAAGTTCTTACTGTTACGTTACAGCATAACACCATTACGACCTATAAAACATAATATCCGCCAGAAATCGCTTCAATTTATGTTTCATTACACTTTTCAGCCTATGGATAAAATAAAAATAAAAATTCTCAAAACATCGGTATTTTTATGTACTTTTCTCCTCAGACTCAATGTTCGGAAACGGACATTCCCCTTGATTCCACCTCCTTCTCAAGAACATCCCTCCCTTCTGCAAAAAAATTTAATCCTAGTATTGGAGTCCAGTACCCCAGCCTGACTAGGGTGGGTGAATACGCTTTAAAAATAGGCACAGCATTTTATTTATTTTTCAAAGCAAAGTTTACACACGCGGAGGAAATGCGGATGAAACGGGGTCATCTGCAACGGCCAGTGACTGTCCTCATGGCTCAAAGGATCAGATTGCCCAGCAGAAGTTTCTTATTCTGCCCCCCCCCCCTCGTGGTTTCTTTACAACCCACTTCTCTTACACCCCTCTTCGTATCTGCTTCCCTCCCCATTGTCCTCTTCTATACTTTTTTAAGCCCTACTTCAGTAATATAGATATTCTGTTTCGCATCTCAAGTTATATAGATATATCTATATACAGATATACAGCTGGAAGAGCTTTTTTTATAAGATCTACCATTTTTTCTTCACTTCGTGGCTCTCTGGTCATAACTTTTAGTTGACTATATGCCCATGCTTACCATGTCATATATTGCCCCATTACACTTTAAGATTTTTCGTTCCACTGTTCGTTCTTTTTATTTCGATTTATCTGTATACATCTATCTTTCCACTTCTTCACCCAGTAGCTAGGGCTTCAGATTACTTTCTAAAGTTTTTGATAATGTTTAAAGATCTTCTTGGTCTCCCTTTGCTTTATTGTGGCTGCATGCCTTTTGTTTTGCTTCGCTTACTCAAGTTTTGACAAATACGTCTCTCATGAAATGTGCACGAAACGAATGATATCTCGGATTCTAGTTACCACGGATCGGTATGCACTTTACTCGGCCAAAAATTGGCTTTGGAGAAAGAGAGGCGGGGGGATATCATAAAACAAAACAACAATCCAAAAAGCAAAAGGAGGAAGGATGCACTTTTAAGGCATATTGTTAAAGCGATGATGTTGAGAAAATAATAAAAATATAAACAGGAATAGAATTGTGTTTTTTTATGACTTAGTTTCTTCCGAAATTTTGCGTTCACGCCTTTTTAGCGATTTCTAGCACTTAAGATTTTAGTGAGTTTTGCTTATTTTGATTTTCTTCACATCTAGCATTTTTAGGTTCAATGCTCTATTGTTTCAAAGAAATTTTATGGTCATCACTTACAGTTATTTTTTCATGGTTTGCCATTGTTTTTCCAAAAATAATTTTAACTATTGTTTGGACTTATAAAAAATTTAGTATGGATCAAACTATTCGCCTGAAGTATTTCAAGTAAAAGATAAGAAAGTAATAATTAATAACATTGTTTGTATTGATGTAAATAAATAAAGCAGTAATTAAAAATACTATGAATTAAGACTTAATAAAAATATTCAAAAGAGTCACATATGAAAAAGAAGTATTTAAGAAAGCAAAATTCTTCTTTATTTCATTTAAGAATGGAAAATAATACTATCCGAGTGGTTTTTTATTCATATAAAATATTCATCTTTAAATCTTTATCAATCTTTTTAAAAATATTCTTCATAGTTAAAAATTAATTTTTGTTTTTATTAAATCGTTTTCACAATTATTTTTAGTTCAATAAAATATTTTCCATAATTCCATGCTTAAAAACTTTTACGAACTGATTGTAGACACCTGATGTCTTAACTGTTTTCAATCCTTTTTTTTAAATCCAGAATCAATTTATATAAGTTCTCTAACTGCCATATTTAAATATATTTGAAGAATAATTTCAAGCAAAAATTTTATCATGCTACTATCTAAACAATAGATGAGTTCATATAAGTATTTCAAACAAAATATGTGAAACAGTAAGTATTAAAAAAACCCCAAATTGATGAAAAATTTGTGTAATTAGAAAAGCGCATGTACTGATTTGAATGGTCTAATTTGGGGGCATTTATAGAAGAATAAGTCTAGAATTAAAGAAACATATCTCATATTTTTAAAATCAATATAATTGAGACAGAGTCAACGTTAAGTGCTTTTCATTTGATATGAATTAATCAAAGAAGGAACTGAGCATTTCTGATCACAGTTTTTCGATAATGGTAAATAATATACTTCAGGAAGATTCACTTTTTATTTTAGGCGATGGAATAACATAGAAAATGTTCAATAACATCATAACATGATTTATGAGTTCAAGTTTTCCATATTTGTTTGTCTGTTCATGAAATATAATGTGTACTACGTCAATGTCAATAGTTTTGATTTATGAGGCATTTTCATACAATAACCGAAACGTTTTTCACTGACTTTTCTGCATTTTGAAATGACCGAAATGCTTATAATTATAACTGCTCGCAGCTGTATGAAGGTAATCAGATCAATTTAAAATCCTTAAGAAGGTTTTTTTCATCTTCTTTCGAAAAACGAAATGTTTTATTTCTTTCGAAAAATTTCCTCAGTTATTTTGAAAGAAATACTAGGGATCGATATTAAGTAGACGAACACCATAGATGAATAGTGTGATAAGAATCTACACACTCCTTTTGTATTCTTTTCTACCTTCTGACAAAGGGAGGCTTTTCTTCCCACAGCTGACTTTTTTCGCTTAGTATCTTTTTCTCACGCATTTAGCCGCCGCTTCGTAACCTTCTTTTTATCAAATCGAAACTTGTTTTTCCAAGAAGTGAAGCCGCTTCCTAGATGTCATTTGCTGATTGAAGATACGAATCTCAGGCATCTCATCTGCACTGTACCGTGCTCTTCAGCAAGAAGTGTAATGTTGATTTTCTTTCATTTTTTTAATACAATTGAATTCAAAATAGTACATTCCAGGTACATTTTTTTATTAAAAAATGGAAAGTTATAGAAATCTGTTTTTTTGTGGTTCATTTGATTTATATATTTCATTTTTCTCCAAAGGAATGAATTCAAATCAATAGTTTCAGAAACCCCATTTGAATGTTCAAAAACATATTATTCTTTTGAATAGGGAAAAGAATGGAAGTGTGGAGATCTTGGATGAATGATTCATTTAATTGGCTTGAAGGAAGAATTCTTTTTAGATGATTTTCTAGATTTTTAAAGTTAAGATTTTATTAAATTTGATAACTTTAGTTTTCAGATGAAAGTATGTTTCTTGCATTAAACGTACAATTTTCAAATAACATTAATGGATCATTCATTATAATACTTACGTTAAATTTTGATATTGTTTTCCAATATATAATCCAGTTCACTTATTAGAGAAATTATATCTATCAATATCAGGAAAGGACATTTTTAAAAATCATTATTTTACGATTAAAATTTGAGACAAGTTATTCTTTTCGTCACCTTACTGATTTTGCTTATTTTATGCAAAATTCAAATTCATATTCAATTATTTTCAACAAAATAAATTAAATTTTCTTTCTATTGATAAACGAATCAAGGTTTCCATTGTTTCTTTACCTTAACAAAAATATCGGATTCATTCAGATACACAAATTTTGAACTTAAGTAAATCAGAACTGAAAACAAACAAACTCGGTCTTTTGTGAGGATTTATTTTGTAGAAATTAAGTTTTTTTTTATTTCATAAAGTTATGTTTGTTTTGTACAAAAAATATTATATAACTTGTACAAAGTAAGTTTTTTAAACACAAGTTTGTGTTTGGAAGTAAAAAAAAAAATGTGTACATCTAAAAATTAAATCAAAAGCAATGAGTCATTTTCAGATGTGTCATTTTACTTTTGCATTTAATTATTCTATACTATATTTCGTTTAGTATTTGATTAATTTTGCTTTTAATACACTTTATTTTGTTCACACAGAAAGCAACTTTTTTATTTAACAAAAAAATGTTAAATAAATTTTGCGTCACTGAGATAAACATATTTTGAGTAAAATGACTAGTAAAGTTAGTAAATCAAAACTCACTAAATGACTAACTTCAAAAACAATTTTATATCAATTAGTTATCCCATTTTCGTCCAAATTATAGGAAATAGAAGGAATTTGGGGACCAAAGAATGCCTATATGTGCGGCACGGACTATTCTATTCAACGCATAATTCCCCTCAAAGCCGTATTGTCTAAGAGAACTTAACCGTTAAACAATTTTTCAACACTTTTTAGTTATTCCTACAAATAAACTCAAGATAATTGACCTTCGGTGCATTACTGAACAGATTGGCGCAACTGTGTTCTTTAGTAAGTTTGCTTTGTGCGCTAAGCACAAGTAATACTAAGTACTCTGTGTTGAAGTAAATCTTCGATCGCTTGCTAATGAAATAATTGCAGTCCGAAATCCTCTTCCGAAGACTATTTCTTTTGTTTATGTTTTTACGTATACATACTGGGCCATTACTGCGTTAAATACATTCCATGCTAGACTATCCACTAGGTAGGAGTAATTGACTTAATTGCTTCAATTGTCTGTGGACTTGCTTCTCAAGCGCACTCCTAGGCCCTGTAAAGGGACTGTTCAACATCACAAGTTGCATGTTCTATGTCAGAGACGGAGAAAAGGAAGATAGCAATGGAAATTATTCTTCAGATTGCTATAGAGTTTGGTCAATATTTAGGATAATGTTTTTATTCGGTCTTTTTAAGCACTAAAAGATGAAGTAATTCTTCTTCTACTAAAAAATAATGTAAATATGAAGAGAATGGTTAGTTTTCTATATCTTAGTGCTCTACGTTACTCTGTGCATTTTGTTCAAATCGAATTTCAATAATTTATTAAAGAAAGCTTTTGCTTTAATTGATATTTGAATAACCTGATGAAATTCTTTCAAAAGAACTTTTAGATTTACAGGGATTTTTGAAAGGCAAAGGATAAATAGAAACAGTACGTATGATATAATTTCCTTATTTTATACAGCTTGTTCAAAATAAATTTCAGAGATTATTATCAACAGTAGAATTAACTTGAAGTAGTCTGTTTTGAAATTTAAAACGAATATTTATGATATGAAGCCTATCCAGTCGAATCGAGATTTCTTTTGTAATACTTGTTTGTAAAAAGTAATAAAGTTAATAATACCGTCAAGAAAATTTATTTAATTATTTAAGGAAATATCAATAGAAGCGAAGATAAATTCATTGAAATTAAGTTATTGTTTAGTTGTTTTTTAAATGAATGCCAGCCATTTAATATCCAAGTTCCAAAGAATAAAAAGACTTGGAGGAATATTCATAATTAACTTAAGAAGCTAAGGAAGCTATGGAATCATATACGATTGCAGAGAAATTCATTGTTTGTCAAGCTTTTTTTATTTAATGTATTTTAATTCAGCTTAATTATTTTGGAAGAGTTTCGGCTTTCATGGAATATTTGAAAGAGTGCCAAACTTCGAAATGGTTTTCATCTCAAAGAATACTACTATGTCATTTTCTTAAGATGCCTACTATAACTCTTTTATGACCATTCTTTTGTTTTCTTTTTCTATTATTTCGACCTCATCAATTTTTTTTCTTCAATGCTTTCTATGCTAAAACATCAAAATAACACACATTTTATAGATCGATGCATTTAGAGAGGAATAATTCTGCTTTTTCTGGCGATGCTAGTAAAAAATAAAAATTACATTTTGTCTTTAACAAAATGAATAGTTCGAATTAAAAGAAAGATATAAAATAGAAATGGAATTCGAAATGGACTTTTCGATGTTAAAATGGATTAGTTAAATTCTATTGGTATTAAAACTGATGCTATATAATATTAATCAATAAAATTTTAATATTCATGTTTGCCTAATTGGACACAAATTTTAGCGTTATATTTGAATTGAATAGATTTGCTAAATACTGCTGATATATATAAATTTAAGTAATATTCGATTGGAAGATTTGCATGGAGCAAATAATATAAAATTAATACCAAATATTTAGGTTTCTTTTTGAAAATTATCACAAAACTTGCCTCTTGATCCCTATATGTCAATAAATTATCAAAAATGAATAGATTTCAAGACGACATTGCCAAATATAACGGTAATATAAAATGTGTTTATTCCTCAAAGGTATGTATTAATTAAAAATGATTTTTGTTTTTCTTTGCGTTTTTATCTTGGAGTAATTAACAATGTTTAATTTTACCCTTTAGCTACAATCTCAACCATTGTTTTCATTGCTATACATATAAATGTAAGGTTTTTGTAAATAGTTATTTAAATACAATGCATTTATTTGAAAATTAATTCATACACATTTGCCAAGAAACATGGCTATTTATATGCAATACATCTGCAATGCCACCGGCAAAGTTCTATGGAAGACTTGAGACGGAACTCCTGCATTTTCCGAGTTAAGAGCATTATAATTCTTTAAATTAAATTTTAACAGAAAAAAACATGATATGCTTCCTATTTATTTGTTATTTTTGAATTATTCACCGCCTAAAAAAATTAAAAATCATTTTTTTATGTATCTCTCACGAATTTAAAAATATTTCTGTATTTATTCCTTCATGACATATATAGTGTTTTAATCATCAGGAAAACTCTAAAAAACCTTGGTTTTATATGGTATAATGGTAAAGTATTTAGATAAATGAATATTCTCTGAAGGGGAAAAATTTATCTAAGTTCCAATACTATAAAAGATTCCCATGCAAACTAATTTCAGTCGAAAGTTTTCAAGTTAAATTTGGGTTTCTTTGTTTTATGAATATATTTTTACAAAGATTTGCAAAGATATTCATTTATTAGAAATTTTATCTGTATTCTTTGGTCATAATTTATAATTTATTTATATTCATATTTGTCTTAAAATAATTATAGTGAAGTTTAAGTAGAGTGTGTAAATAATAGCTTTAATGCACGCATAAAAGCGCGTTGTTTTCTTTACTTTAGATTTTTTCAATTGATTAGGTATTTATTGATCTTTTAACCATTATTTTTAAATAATAGCTATACTCTATGTTAAATCTATAAATCAAAAGTAGGCAGTCAATTTTTATAGTTATTCGGTTCAAGAAAAGTAAATTCAAAATGAAAACCGCAATCAAAATTTTAGCTTTTGAAAACGTATTTAGACCAGGGAAAAACTGTTTTTTATTGATATATTCACGTAATGATAATTTAACATAGTACATAAATATAAAAAATAAAAATATTTTACAGTAACTAAATACGTAAATTATTCAAAATTTTGCTTTTTCTCAAAGAAATAATCAATTTTCGTGTATTATATAATTATCCAGATATACATTTTCGGAATCGATTCTTATCACCCCAATCCATATGAGTGAAATTTGTTCTTCATATTTTATTTATAAGTTTTGCCTTTATTCTTCTAATACTGGGGAATCCTTCAACGGTCATTTAAAAAATTTATCGTATATTTGAATTGTGTGGATCTATTTGTTTACAAAAATTGCCGGTGTTGTTCTATAACAAAATAAAATTACCTTTTACCGTGTGCTTCTTTCTTTCAGACCTTACTTTCATTGGGCCATTTACTATCCATTTATGTTTACTTCTGTCTTGATTCATCATGAAGAATCAACGAGCAACGTAAGGAAACACAGACAACGGAAGGGGAAAACGGGGAAAGCATCTCTTAAGTGAGGGATTCGTACCACTGCATTAGGACAAAATATAAGGGGGAAAAAGAAAGATGGTAAAAAGGATTTCTTCTTGGAACCTCTGGAGACCTGGACTACCCCGAAGTTTGCTGCAAGATCCTCAGAGCTGTTCACCCAAAGTACAAATTGGAACGGACGCTACTCTTTGAGGTAATGTGGTTTTAGGGCTTTCTGTCTCTAGTGTATAACATACTAAGTGCTTGTGAGACTGAACACTATCTATTGAGTGCTAACCCTGACCTGTCTGCTTCATTCTAAAACTGATGAATGAGTCCTGTCAAGCACATTGTTTTGGATTGACTTAACACCTTCTTCAGACGACGCTGGTTAATGGTGAGAGTTCCGGTGTACATAAGTTTGTTCTTTGGCAGTTTAAAAATACTGGGTTTCTGATGGGAAACGTGGAAAGTTAGCAAATTTTCAAGAGAGTAATATTTTTTCAGATACATATTCTTTATTAAAAATTATTCGTTTTCTATTGAAATATTTTAGTAATTTAATATATTTGCTGAATTTTTTTCTTTGTCACTTTCTTAGAAATATGAATTAAAGATTCAAGAGAAAAATCAAAATAAGTGATATTTTGGTGAATAATACTTCGCAGTGCATTAACATATGTATAAAATAATGTTTTTTTTGGATATTTACAAGCAATTTCATATATCCACAGATTTGAAGGAAAAAAAATGACAATATAAAAGATATGCATTTAAGGAAATGTTGAAGCTATTATCGGAAAATTATATGGACTACAAATGTATTCTTTAGGCTGAATGCCTTATTTGCACTTGATTTACGATATAAGTTACACCTACTCAATTAAAAAAATTCTACTATTTATAAAAAAAAGAACTTTTATTCAAAAATCTCTAAAATCAATAAACTGAAAACAATGAGAAAATCTTGAATTGAAGTTGACCAATACTTAATTAAATTCGAACTGAACACTGAAATTGAACTCGAGGAATTAATTAAATGACACTAACTTTTCTTTAAACATATAAAATTTTGAAACATTTCAATTGAAAGTCATAGTTATTACTATAATGAATTTTTTATGATGTTATTTAAAGCTATTTGAAAAAAAATTCAATCGTATGATGAGAAAACTTAAATGTTATTGCTAATTCAAATTTGCAATATTGCACGGAAATGAGAAATATATTTTTTTATAGTAAGTCAAAATTACGTTTTGAGTGAAAAGGTAAAGCTTTTAACGAAATCATTTCGTTAAGTGATGTGAATTGATGGGTAAATCGCAGCCAAAAAACAGAGATAAAAAAATGTAACCTTTGCAATAGTTGTGACGAAATAACGATTGTTAATCTTTAAACAAGAACATGTTTCGCTATAAAAAAGCCGATTTCAGAACTATCTTGCTACGTAGGTGCCATTAAAGAGCTATAGGCCGCATCCGAAAGCTGATAAAAAGGTCATCGTTTCAATATTTCTAGTTGTTTATGTTCCACAAGAAACCCATCATTTTTGCATCGAAAGTAGTAACTTTTATGTTATTCAGGAAAGTAAACGATATTGAATTTATCTGGAGGGTTAAAAGTTATCTTTCACATCCATGTTCCCTACGTCAGTTTATTTGAGGGGGATAGCATTTTCGCAATACATTTGGAAGTGGGGCACTTTCTTTTATTTTCATTTCGGAGTAAAAAAAAGTAGATTTTCGACTTTTTCTCACCGTGTTGACACCCCCTTTATCCCAAGTTCTGATGGCGTGTGACGCTGAACCAGAACAGCATTTACAAACAAATTTTGCCAGTACCACTAAGATGAATGTTGCCTCTACATCTGTAAAGAAAGAATCGGGATAGAGGGAAGAGAGAAGCGATAGATAGATAGAGAGAAAGAAACTCGGTGGAAGGGAAATACACTGAGAAGTAAAAAGTAAAAACGACAGATTTCGAAAAGAACGAGAGGAGCATAAAAAAAAGTCTGGGCTTGTAAGGGGTTGACAAGAAGGGACCCGAAAAGCGAGAAGAAATATGGCTATGAGTTATAGTAATATATTGAATAGGGGGAAATGTTCTCTGGGCAAAAAGTCGTTGCAGTTGCAAAGCTGCATTTTTTTTCTACTCTCTCTCCAATAGCGGAAATCTATTCTTCAGCTACAAGAATGAGTGTCCCCAAAACGCATCGAGTGTCCAAAGGACAAAAGTTGCACTCAAATTCAAATGTCGTCGGAAAGATATTAGTATAACTACGAAGACATGATGATCGCCTATGTGCATGCTCATATTCAAGTATTCCAACGGCTGGATGTATATTGCTTTTTCCTGCAAGCACATCGTTTGTCATAAGTGTGGAATAGATAAAATTAAAATACCAACGCGAATTCCAAGGCGGCTTTCACGTCACGAGATATCTCAACGTTGAAGATACTCCCAACATTTTATTCATATATCACTGGAGATTGCCGAATGCTGCTATATACATAACACAACATTCGCCTCCATGATTCATGAAGATTCACTAAAAATATATTGAGACCAGAATAAAAACTGAAAATGCGAATTTTTCTCTGTCGCTACTTTTGAATAAAATTAAGTATTAAAAGTGGATGGCTTATTCGAGATGTCTTCTGAATTTTGCTCACGTAATAGACATGAAATACTGAAATATTTTGAAATCGAGACATAATTTATCCGTTTTATGAAATTCTAACTAACGAGATATTTAATTCATCTAACGAGATATTTTCATAATTCAAGAAATTATATTTGAATATATTTATATGGGGCCATTTATTGAAAATAAAATAAAGCTGTTTATATGGATACATTCTGGTCAAAAAGAAATATTAAAGTATACGCTTTTTCTATTTTTCATAAATTAAGTTGTGTAATGTATTATCTAAGTGCATTCTTGCAACAAATTTTAATTTATTATCTTCCTGTTCAGAAATAGTATTAAAAAATATATTTTCCTTATTCATAATATTTTATATAAATTGTTTAATACACTATCTAAGTTTATTCTCACAAAGCAATTTCATTTCCAGCGAGCAAGCTGTTACCATCCGAAAGTTTTATTAAGAATTCCTAAATTTAAACACATTTTTCTAAATTTAAATTGAATGATGTTGGATTATCAAACATTGGATAAAAGTATATTTATCGTGCACAAACAACAATAGAATAAATTCTTTGTTTAAGAGCAATTAGTATGTTTCATCTGCACTTAATAAAAACAAGAATAGCTTTTGGCATTTCAGAAGTAATATATTTCTTGATAAATAAAAAAAATCCGTAACAGACTTGGGAATTCTTCTTCTCATTTAACTCAAATTCTTATCAATTCTAATCAAATTTTTTAAATCTATTATAGAAAATTGCAGGCTTTTTATTTTCATATAAAGTCTGGCAGCCTGATTAATTTCATTGACTTTTTACAGAATTTCGGATAAAAATTTAGTTTCACTCAGCATAACTCTGTTTAAAGTATTTTGCATAGAAGCATCAAAATAGTCAGACATACAATACTCATAATCCCCGAGAATTAAATTTCATGAAACTAATCAGATGCAATTAACTAAAATTATACCAAACCAGACAAGTCTGAAGCTTCTGAAAGTATTAGATAACAAGGTATATATAATGAATTTAACGGATCTAAGCAACGCCGTGTAGAGCGCAGATTTCTGAGTGGCCGTATTTGAAAATCAACCAATCGTTGCTTCATTTGAATATTCACCTGACATTCAACATTTCCTTACACCAGGCCTTACAATTCTATTTCGTAATGAATGCTAGCACTTCTGCTAGAAGTCCCTAGAAACTGGAGAGTAATTATTTCAATATGTTGGCTATTTCGAAGTTCTCCGGCCTCTTTACTAGGATATCGGGAACCGCAAGCATAACATACCATGGTTAATGTCGCAAACTCGGCGTATCGAAGTACAAAGGCCTTCGTTGTAGTTATATCCAGGGAATTGTCGACTTCCCTTGATTTAAAGGGACATGAATATTTATGGATCAACTGAAGGGAAAGGAAGAATTTTGTAGCCCACAAGAATTATAAAAGGAGAATTTCAAGTCGAAAAAGTCGTTAATGTCACTCTGGATCTCGACAGAAATTCTTGTTGGAAGTTTTGGTTAAAGCTATAAAGAAGGTTGTTTGGATTTTTTTTTTATGATTAAAGAGTGATAAATTTCTGATATGTCGCAACAAATAATCGTGTAAAATTAATAATAAAGTATTTGGAGACTTAAATCACTTTAAAAAGAAAGCTGAAATATCACCATTCTTGTTAGAAATGCAATAATTAAAAATTTTAAATCACAAGTAGATTTAAGTACCAATATTTAATTATTTTGAGAGAAAAACTTAAATTCTCAATTTTTTTTCGTACAAATAAATGCAAATAAAAATAATCCTCGTGTTGCAATTAATCAAATCTTTTTTAATTCCACAAATGTTTACAGGAAAGAATTTTTGTCTTCTGGTGATTATTTTTTCTCTTCGGATACACGCTTTTAATATTGGGTTGTTCGGAAAGTCATTTCGTTTTTTTTTGTCAAAATGAAAAGAAATTTTCGTTTAATGAATAAATTATTTATTAAATTATAAAATTGCCATTCTGGTCTAAAACCTTTTGCCATATTTTTGGTAGTAACATGATTACACGCTCATAAAAGTTTTGGTCTTTGCTGTAAAAAAAACTGATCGAGGTGGTTTTTGGCCTCCTCATTTGAAGGAAACATTTTGCAAATCAGTTCTGGTACTGATGTACTGTTAACACATCTTCTCCACACATATTGGCTAATTTATTTCTGGCTTGACAGCATTTTTACCTTTTATATAGCAAAAAAGAAAAAAATGACGAAAATGCTTTTTATTGCTCTCCATATTTAAAAGGGCACCATCCAAGAACTACTGCGAAGAATCAGCTGCACTTTTTCACACTCAAGCCTTGCTATATCAGCTCTTAAAACATAAAATGATTTTGCGGTTTAAGTATGAAATTGGGTGCGAAAAATACAATTAAATCCTCTGTCGGGAAAAAACGAAATTACTTTCCGAACAACCTAATATTAAAGATAGCTAAACACAGTTCTTATTTTTTAAATTAAATATCGTATAAGTTTATTGAATGGATTTTGGGTATTTTAAAATGACGACGAATTCAAATATATATTTTTAATGGAATGGTTTATAATGTCTTAGTTATAAAAATTTAAACCCAAAATATCAGCTCTAAAAATAGTAAGCATTTATTAATGCTGCATGCAAAGTTCATGACTCAACGTAAAGAGGGGCTTACTGGATCTTTCTTAGTTTTTGCATTTGTCTGAAACACTAAATTTAGTGCAAACACAGATAGCTGTAATGAAATTATTTCTATCATTTGTACAGCAATTTAACTATTTGAATCTATTGAGCATCTTATAGGAGGTATAAACGTATGACGTCTCAATATAGTGTAAATTTACTTGGATAATTATTTAAATTTCATTGGCAGTCATGTTTCTCATGCGACTATGGAGTCGTATGAAATGGCTTAGTAAAGCTCAAATGCGTTACGGTAAGAAGAAGTGATAAACTTTTCAAATACGTCAGAATAAATATCCATTAAACTTTGAAGTTTAAAAATACTTTAGTGGTACAGCCGTGAAGATCACGCTACACAGTAGAAATTGATCTGGATTTCCTCATAAATAATAATAAAATTAAAAAGAATAATATATGGTCACCAAATGCGAGTAGTTATTAAGTAGAAAAAATTGAGCAATAAAACATAAATATGTTAAATATTTATGCTTACATAAATTAGAATTCAGTATTTTTATAAAATCTTAAAATGTGTTCATAACTTTCATAAATTTGTAAATAAAGTTTATAAATTTGTAATAAAACATTAAAAAAATTTATTTTAATGCATTTTTAAATTACTTTGTTATTCTAACGTGAGGGAACTTTGTTTATTCTAACAGCAAATTCAGCAATAATGTTTGTTTATACGAAATATCACACTGTTTATTTGTAATTATTAGACTGAATAAATTTATTTTTTAAAAATAAAACATTGCAATATTCCATATTTATGCTTGAATAAATCAGTATTAGATTTTTTCCCCCCCAAAATTCTCACAGGCGGATTTGAAATGAAATTTAAAGTTATCGAAACAAATACTTCATCTGATCACATTTCTGAAGCTCGAATTAAAATAAAAATCATTCTGTGTTGAATAATTGTACAGGAAATCCCAAAGATACTCTTGAAATAAAAATAATAACCTTCAAAATTAGATCAAATCTTTCTGAAGTTGGAATAGTTTCTCTTCACAGTTCCGAGTGTTTTTCTTTCCTTTCGGGGGAAAAGTTAAACAACAAGTGACAAAAATATTTAGGAAAAAAAATGTTATTCTTGGCATTTTTTCCCCGTAGAAATGCGATATTCTAGTAAGCAGAAATGATAAAAATAAATTTATTTTCGAAAAAAATTTATAACCGTCATGGGATCATAAAGGAGTTTTGGGAGTTTCAGACGCTCTATCAAATTGAACTGGCAGATTGAATTAAAATAAAAACCAATGATAAAATTTTTGATTCATACATAGAAGTTTGTTTTTATTTTTCTCGGATCAAACAAGATTATCCGAATTTGAGCTTAACTCTCAACATTTTCAATAGGTTATTGGAAATTCAGGCTTAATTTGCCGAATATTTTGTTAATTTAAAAATGTAAATATGATCTGTCTAAGTTTGTGGTTGATACTTAGTTGTAAATTATGTGGGTAAAAAAAGGAAACAAAAATGTTTTAGAAGGTGAGGTTGGAAGTGAATTCATACGCAGTGTTGGAATTCCTTCGTTTAATATTATTCTTATTATTAGATAAATCCATAATTTAATTTGTAAGTTTAATATGGGAATGGAAAATGATTTTAATTAAACCTTAATTTGGGAAATTATCTTATAAAACGTAATATAATCAATATAAATGAGAAACTGATTGAAATGTTTTCAAAAACCTAATAATATTTCTTAAAAACTAGCTTTTTTATTAAAATTAATTATTAATTAAATAATTATTTTTAATCACATTAATTTGAAAAGTAAAGTTATTATAGAATAAATTCAAGTTTAAGAATTATTTTTGCATTAATTAATTTTAATTTGCATTAAATAGGTATTATAATTTTCATATAAAGATTTTAAAAATGCATTAACCATTTGATTTAGTTACTATTGATAGTAGTATAATTTTTGAACCACTGATTATGATCTCAATCTTTTAACACAGTTTTCTACAAAATTTATTAAAATTTATGATATACAAAATATTACTTTATTATATATGATTGCCTTATAATATATTTTACATAGTTCATATGCATATTATCAGAGCCTGCATCTTTAATACATATTTTTGATAAAGCATTGTCAGAGAAGCCTATCTCGCCGATAAACCTATTTTAAACAAATATCTGAAACATCATATTTAATTTTCAAGTGAATTCATTTTTTTGACAATTTTCCAGATATTTCTAAGCTATAGAAAGTCATATAATTACCCAAGGGACAAAATTTGAGTTGGATTTTAAAATTAAAACCATTTAAGTTGCAAGTGAATAAATAAATTATTGATTACGGCAATTTTATTCGTATCAGGAATGAAAGCGTAAACATTATATACAAAACCCTTTTCGTATATTTTTCATCTACAGAACTTTCAATTTTTCAAATTAAGTTCTGACATACGATCCATAAATCAAATAATCGGACTATGTCACTTCAAAGTTCAATGTACACTTCTCGGAAACGGCTGTATTAAATTATAATAATACATTCACAAAGTAGCAAAAACCGGACTTTACTTTTTAATATAGCGAACTAAAACATGCAGGCTTAGCAGTGTCTAAATATTTGGCATTCACTTTTCTCGTCTACAAAAGTGTCTGGGGTTCGTCTAATGCCCGTATACTGCATACAAAATGCATCGAGAAAGGACATAAAAATATCAGAAACTGCATTATGGTTCTTGTTTCTGAAACAGGAGCCTTTTAATGATCAGTGTCATGCCAAGCTATCGCTTAAACATGCTACACGCATTCACGCAAACTGATACGCTTCATTCGTTTTGTGAATGCTTAATACAAAGTTAAAAACATGTGCCTTTATGAAGGTTGAGAAAATAGCCTCGGACATTAGCTTCAAAAAATATCTCGGACTAGTTTGCGTTGGAAAATTGTTAGGAATAATCGCTCCTTTTTTTTCTTTTTCCATAAATATGTATTAAAAAGTTTCCTTTCTCTTTTTGGAACATTTTAAGTGTTTTATCTGCGCTTTATCAAATTTATTCATTCCGCTTGTGCAAAGTTACGTGATGTAGTTCACGACAGCAATTGAAGTTTCGTTTTCAAGGATTTCTTTTTAATTTATGGACCGATTTTGGATAATTTTTACATTGATGCCTTTCATTTTCTCGCTAAATAAATTACTTACCAGTTCAAAGAAAGGACATAATACTGTAAAAGTATCAACGAACAGTTTTTATTCATTCTTAGGTATAAATTTATGAGCTGAATTTTGATTGCTTATTTCCATACTTGATAAGCGAATGTGGTTTATGCCAATTGAGTTGAGAGTCTTTGTTACCAGAGAATTTATTTTAATTCAAAATCCATTTAAATTGCTTTCAATATCGATATGCATATTTCAAAGTGGTGAACAATAATAGAAATACAAATCAGCATGCTTTTTACTGATATTCGTATGTGTTTACTGATTAGTAAGTTTTACATAATTATTTTTTCATTTTTGAAGTATTATTATTCTTGTTGTAAGAACAAAACAAAAGTTTTGCAAGGAAATTAACATAGTAAATGGTAAGTTCGACCCATTAGTTGCAAAATTCAATACCAATTTATCTTTACAACAACCAACAAACTATTTTCTTAAATTATAAAACGTAAAATTAAGATATATTTATTTAATTGAACTCTTTTCAAATAAAACAAAAACAACTAAAACTTCAAATAAGTCAAGATTAGTGTATTTTATTTTAATCTTAAAATTGATATTTCTGAAAAATATGGAAGGAAAGCGTAAAATCCATACTTTTTAAAAGCTAGTGAAGAATTTCTTTGATCTTGGTTTCAGCGCTTGCCAATAGATGGCGGTTATTGTAGAAAAGGAGCAAAGTTGGGATTATTTTCAAACAGTTGGGATAAGAAGCTCGATTTGTTAGTTACTTAATAAAGATAAAATTCAAGTGGAAATTCATTTTACTTAGCTCAAATTGCTTATACTTTTATCATTATGCAATAATAATGTCAGAATGATGGATTTCATGTTTAAATAAGCAAATATTCTCTCTTATTTTTTAATGAAATAAATATGATAGCAGCTTTTTAAATTATATTCCAGTTTCAAATAACTCAATATAATTAACACATTTTCTTTACTGTAGAAATATTTATTGTATGGTTATTTTTTATTTTCTTTACTACAGGATTGATTTCTTTACTACAGGACAACTTGAAATGACTAATAATGATAATGAAATTATTCAGCTCTATGTTTAATTATTTATACATTTACTTTGATGAATATTCAGTTGTCCATTTAAAGAATGGTTTAATGCAAAATTTACTGTATAAAATAAGCATATTAAGGATTAAAGTTTATTTAAGAATTGAAGTACATATATCAACTTTTATTTTAAAAGTTTACAAAAAATAAAGGACACCTTTCTTTTCCTTTAAAGACACTAATATTATTAAAAAATGATTTAATTTCCCCCCTAATGTTTAAGAATTGCTTACACATAGAGTTCAAGTCAAGCTCATGTCACACAGCTTTCAGATTCATAGCATTAACTTATCGAAAATTATATCGCAGGAAAAAATAGTTTAAAGTTATATAAAAAATTGTATGAAAGCTTAAGATGCTTTTTTTGAAATGTTTTCTTAAAATTTGAATGTATTTACATACTGAAAAATCTTTGGTACATAACAAATAATTTCATATTTTTTGACAACTGTAAAGAATTTATTAGACACTAATATTTTTTAAATAGCTTTAAAATTAATTTAAAAATACTCGAGTCATGTCTTGTTTTTTATTTTTAAACATAAAATGAATTATTCTTAGATTTTTTTAATTAAAATTTAATTTAGAAGTTTTTAAAAAATCGATGCATTTCTTTATTTTCAAAAAGAAGTTCTTAACTATAGGAACATGCAAGTAAGTAAGTTATTGCTATTGTTTAAATGTTAAGTTTATTATAATAAAAGAAATACATATTCTTTATATGGAAACCCATATTACATTAAAAAATATATTTATATTTTTCTTTTTCTGGTTATTGAAATTAGTTTTCAATTCAAACTGTAAATTTATATATTAAAATATATAAGAAACTTAGAAATTTAGCAAATCAATGATTTTATTTTTATTTCTAAAACTATATAAAAGCTAGAAAGAAAAGAGTTTAAAACATACATATTTTAAATTATAATTATTAATAATTTTTTAATACAAACACTAATATGCAGGCACATGTATGGTGCGTATGCTTATTATAAATATAAAATAAAAACTCACTGTGAAAACCGTTTTGACTTAAAATTTTTATATTTATAACAGCTGCATTTTTTGAAATTATACAGTTACGACAAATAAATTTATATATTTACGCTTCTATATAATAACTAAAATGGAATGAATGATAGCAATAATAATAAAAGGAAATGAATAACACTGTCAAGCTTAAACTTTTCGTATTTCAAAAAATTAATATTAATTATTTTTAATGTACAGTTACTTCGTATTTTTATTTTATTTTTAGTATATTAACTGCATAAATATTTGAAAAATATCTAATTCTAATCACTTTAATCAAAGTTTCAAGTAATTATCACATTCAATAAAAAATACAATTAAAAATCTACAATTAATCATGAAACATATTCAAAATAAACATCGGCAATGATAACAAAAAAAAGCTAATATCATCTTGTTGATAATAACACTACTATTTGTAGAAAGCTTCTAGATTTCAATAGTTTCATAAAAATGTTAAAAATTCTAAATCCCAACTTCTTAGAAATCCTTTAGATGTGGACTAAAGAACCTTTCTAAATGACACTAAAGTCTGATGCCTTATACAAATCATCAAAATTCGTGCATGCTAGAGAATTTGATTCTAGATGCATCGTAATTGTCTTGGTTCATTCTATGATCCGAAAGCTCGAGTTGAGAAGGAACTAATTCCATTAATAGATTCCCGATCAGCTTTTCCTATAAAGGGCATTCTGTTCTCCTTTTGGGGAACATACAGAATGAGAATTAATCTCTGCCATTTTAAAGCGTTTGTTTTAACCCAACTCTACATTCAAGAGGCCGTTCGCATGTCAAGTTGCGAATTGTTCGAATAGCCCTTTTGAATTAGTGCACTCAAGTCTGTCTGTAGTATATTACGTCTATTTTCCTGAATTCCATTTTGTAGCAGTTCGAAATAGGAAACGTGAGCTTTATTCGTAAATGCAGAAAAATAGTTTAAATGGTGTTTTTATAAATAATACTTAACTATTTATAAATAATCAGTTTTTTTTTAATTATTGAACTTTCATATTAAAAGTCAATTGTTTTTTTTTCCAGTATCAAATTTGAAAATCTTTAGTTATATTCTTTGACTGGCACTAATATTTAATCGATTTAAAATATCATAAGACATCAATTGTGAATTATTAAACTTGCATCAGGACTTTTTATTATAAATTATCAATTGATTATTATCAATTATATAATGGTTATATTAACAATTTAACAAGAAACAAATTATATTAACAGTCTCAGTTTTCAAAAGTCTAGAAGAGCAAGAAAAGGCTAAGTGTATGACATCTAATAACAAATATTCATTATTTTTTCCCACTCAAGAGTGATTAATAAGTGGTTTTATATTCATGCCATATTTGAAAAAAAATGAGAATTTCACTTTTTTCCATTATAAAATTTGTAAAATTAATATTTAATTTTCCTTGTTAAATGACGATGTTTAGTGTTTATTAAGAAGTTTACAGATACTGTGTAAATAGATTATTTCCCTGTGTGTACAATACTTGCATTTAACATATTTTACTCTTCTTCTAGATATGTAGATTTAATATTTAAGTCAATGAATAAATTTATTTGAAATATATAGTATTTTTGCTGAAGAAGAAAGATAAGAATAAATAGCCTTATAGAGAGAGGAAGAAGTAGCAAAACTAAAAAAGTGAACAAAATATTTTCCTCATTTTTAATCAATCTTCAACTTAAGAAAATGTTTAAAATCTAGTTTGATGTTAATCTATAGGCTAATTTTGCGTTTCTTTTTTTTAGTTTGTGCGTTTGTCCTAATACATAAAAACATAAACCTAGTTTCAATGATCCTTTCTAATATTACTTAAATTTACAAATTTAATTCGAAATTCATGAATAAAATATAATAATTTGTTATGTAGTAACTAATTTTTGAATAAGTTTTGAATTTAATGAAATATATTCCACTGATATAACAGCTAACAAGCCTCTTGGTTATCAACTTAAAACTCATTTTTAAGTCGAGTATTAAAATTTTCATAGGATTTAGCAATTAAACGAATGATATCATAACACCATGATTATGGAATTGACTTAGAAGTTAGAAATCACCCACTTTCAAAAACTAATAGAAAACTAAAAAAAAGTATAGTTTGATTGATTGCATATAGATTTATTTCGAGCTCATTGATTAGATCGTATATTTGTTCCAAATTATTCCCATGACATATTAAACGCTAATTAAATTTAATCACTACAGATTATAGTTACTCAAAGGCTGTTTAATTATTTCTGTATACATAAATTCTATACTTTATCTTAAAGATATCATTTGTCTTTATAACTGGTTACAAATATAAATTTCCATATAGCTATAACTAAAAAAGTAATTATTTCAAATCACTTCTGGCTTAGTATTGACTAAACTATGCAGCCTATATTTTTAAGTTTTCAATAATGTTTAATATTAAATATAATAAATGCTATGAAATAACTGATATAGATTTAATGAAATCTTGTTTGTATTTCAATTTTTAAGTAAATTAATGTGCTAGCAAGTAAAATTCATTCAAACTGATTTAAAATTTGAAAAGCGAATAAAAATACATTTATCAAATGTATATCCAATGAGGTGTTAACTTTCATTTAGAATTTAGACACATACAGTATAAACTAACATATTGTATAGCAAAAAAAACCTAACATATGAAATTAATAAAACAAAAAATGATTACATTTTCAAGACTGAAGTTTTTAATGAAATACTTCTGAATAGATATAAGAAATAAAAATCGACCTTTTATTTGAAAATCTATCTCTATCATAGTATTAAATTAAGCAAATAAAATTTGCGGAATTGGATTATTTACAAAAGGAAGAGGAACAAATAATTTTAGATAAATGGATATCTTAGTTCATCTGTCAATATTTTGCTCAAAATGAGGCATTAAAACGCAGTTTTATGTAATTTTTAAATACACACATTTCCAAGATTTCTCCTTCTAGGGTTCTAAGCAATATTTAAATGGCCCCTTTTCTAAGACGGCCCATTTACGTTGGTAGGAGTTATGTCATAACGTAAATTTTATATCCATACCCTGGCTAAGACGCTGTAGTACCTTAATAAAAGGATGAACGCGTGTTAGCTTACTTAATGAGTAATGCGAGTTAGCGGAAAATCAAAGTGACAAGCCAAAGACACTTTTATATTTATTAAGAGGATTGAGTGGTCCTCTTATCACTTCCGATCCGGATGAAACATTTAGAAGCTTTATTATAAAAGTGATTGAAATCGCAAAGTGATTGAAAGTTTCGCTCCGTCACCTTAGCTCCGGCGATAACAGCGGCCGTCTCCGGTTAGGTGACTTCAGTTTCACGCATCACAGATTGTTTTGCCTTGCGATTGGTGAAAGGACTTTAATTATAGAATGCCAGCCGACCACTTGTAGGAATGGCTAGGAATATTTTATCCCTTCAGGTAGGCATCCTTTTAGAGAATGGATTTTTGATTTAATTCGATGGGTGATTTTTTTAAAGGACAATTTTTAGTTTTGAAGAAGATTATGGGATTAGAAGTATGGGAGCGAAAATAGATCATATAATTCTGAAGAATTGATTTATGATGAGGGAAATCGAAAATAACATTGAAAAATTTTAATTCAACATATTATTCATAAAAATATAAAACTGCGCACAAAGAAATTTTTATTATTCTTAGAAATACATGAAATGCATCAAGAATTATATGATTTATGCATTTTCACAATTTTTCCATAATTAAGAATCATATAGAATTTTATATAACTTTTAGTGATAGCACTGAATGACGCAAAACAATCTTTTTCTTTAAAAATGATCGTTAAAACGTTGAACATATCTTATAAAATAAGCTCACATGATACAGAGCATAAAAATTTAGAAAGTGAGAGAAATTTTGAAATTTTTAGTGAAACATAAATACATATATATATAGTATTATAAATTTTAAAAATGTTTAGATAATAATAAAAATGATAAAAAGTTTAAATATGTTAGGCATACACATATATAAATTTGCGATAATTCATAAGCAAGAAAATGAAATTACAAGGAATTGCATAGTAAAATTCTACTGTTATAGAAATGATGTCAATATATAATGAAGGCTATTAAAGTCAAATGACATGGTTTTCATTCTAAATGCTAAAACAGATTCAAAGACTAAAATGAATGAAAATAAAATAGTTAAGAAGTTAAAATGAAAACGTGAATCACTAAAATAATTTTAAAAATCAGGACAAATGTCCAAGAAACGTACCTATTTACGCGTTGATCGATCATCGCGTAGGCCAGATGTTTTACTACGTATCATGTTATAAATATTGGCGTCTGTCAGTTGTATTTCCAGAAGAATATTCGTAAAACTGTTAGATATAACGATAAGAATAGGGAAAAAATTATTTATAATATTTTATTAGCCGTACAGATATCTCTGTTCTAAATACTTTACACCAATTTAAAATAATGAAGAAATTATTCTATTTATAAATTTGGACAAATGAATTAATCAAAGAGGATAAATGGAATCCAGACTTTGAGATTTTCAATTCAATTCGAAAACTTAAATAATTACTAAAAATTCATTTGCGTATGCGGCACAGTGAAATGCCCAATTTTGCATTTATAAGCGCAGAGGTACACTTCAAAAACAATTGAACTAGACGTACTATTTCTGCCCCATTTATAAAATTTTAGGAAATAAGCGCAAAGAGTGCTTTCAGGCATGAACCTTCTTCTAATCAATTTAATTTTACACTCTTTTTTCCTTCACTCTCGTGAAATACATTTTCCTCCACACATACGGTCCTCTCGTTGAAGTCATTCTCACTTGCCTCGCTTAATTGCCCTTCGCACTGTTAAACATTTTGATAGATTGTTTGATGTTGAAAGATGAAATATAATTGCTGGATAGACCCCATTCTTTCTCATTTCTTCCCTTTTTCCCTCTTTTAAAGAAGGCAAAAGTTAAAAGCAGTGAGGATTCGGGAGAGACAAAAATCAAAACACTAACTTTCCGACTTTCTCCTTCTCTTAAATACATCCCTCCCTCGAATTCTTCCTTACTCCCCCTATTCGTTCCAAAGCTCAAAATTTTACGCCCTACTTGTTAAAATCATTAATGTTGAATAAATTTCTATGGGATCATTAGAACTCATGTGCTTTGATTCGATAACGCCACAGTAGAGTGTAACTTGGAAGTGGAAAGGACTCAACAATAGAATGGGAGAAGGAACTGTTTTTTATTCCTTCCTTATTCTAAATAATAAAAGCAATAATAATAATAATAATTTGGAGTCCATTGCATGAAATGATATGAATACTTCATTAAAAAGCAGAAACAAAGACCTCTCTGCCAAAGTTGGGAGGTCGCTTTAAAGTATTTAAACAATGGCGAGTTTGGGAGTGAATCCACGTGACTATTTTAAACCACGTGGGCAATGAGTCGTTTTCTATTATTTTGAAAGCATTGTTTTGCTGTCAGATTTTTGAAACATAGATAACGCATTTCTGCATAAAAATATCTCAAAATTCTCACAATATGTTTTAAATTAACGTAATACATGTTACAAAATACGCCGACAAAGTTTAGGGTATTGTTTTGTTATAAGAGACAAAATGAATTTAAAAGGAAGTTTTCAAGTTGAATTATGGATTGATTTTCTTGCTGTTAATATTCGTGTCACTCGCATGGACATGAAAATGTGAAAAGAAAGAGATGCGACTGTTTAATTATCTGGATATATAAAAGATCATATAATTCTTTGTAGTTTAATGCCCATAAACTCATAATAACATAAAACTGAGGTTCTGATTTAATTTTGCTGGATTTTTAGATGATGATAAACAAATTGTTGCTTGGTTAACTGTGCCATATAAAGCATAGACAGAATCATATCATAAGGAATAAAAAATATCTGTTTTATTTCTTGCTCTTTTTATTCATTTGTAACTTCAAATGCCTTAAGATCCGTCAATTGAATATTTTGCATTCGCTGTTTCATTGTATGGGTTATCATTCATATACTAGACGGTTTCAAATTTCAGAATTTCTTCTAGAAGAGTATATAATGAAAAAATGTATCACTAAATCTAATCTCTAGTTCCATTAAATATATATTAAGATGCAGAAAGGAAAAAATGATTGAAATCTAAGACAACCCATGCATATCTCTTCATTTATTTCTTTTAGATTTCCTCCTTGATAGAATATTGTTAGAGAGGATTATTTTCTACAACTAAATTCTATTTGAGCACAGTTTGTATTTTCCATTCAATGTTCCCAGAAATTTCTCTCGAGTTTTTGGTTACTGTAGAATGGGGTGGAAGTATCAGAAATAGACGACATAATCAAAATTTCAGCTGGATGAATGTAGAGGAAAAATTTCACCAGAATTTCCTATAATAATTCCTAGACGTTTATGGAAAAATATCTTGCCAATGGGATCAAATTGGCAATAGGATCTTGCTTTTAAAAATGAAATAAAAGAATGTTCTGTAGGCGTATTTTTACTTCTGATTCCACAGAAATTTCTGATCATGTTACTATTGAAGTGAAAGGAAAATGTTATATATTTTCAAATATTTTTTTTCTATGAAATCATTTTTTTTTGGTTTCAAAACCATACCGCCCATATGGGAATAATAGAATTTCTCCGAAAAAGGATTTCGAAGATATTTTTATTTAACCCAATACAGTTGTAAACAAGTAATAAATTTTTTAGAGAATATTCAATTCCTACTTAGGACAAAAAAGAAAAATGTTATTTTAGTTACTTTTTATTAAATACATATAAAAATTATTAAGTATCGAAAAATCATTTTTCAAGTATTGAACCCGCATTCTTCACTTTCACGTGAAAAATATTGAAATCCTCACATTTTACTGATTGAGCTACTGCCTGTTGATTCAAATTTTCATTGAAAACTGCTAAAACTCTATTTAAATTATTAAAAATTAATTAAATCAAACTAATGAATTAATATTTAAAAAACTATATTAACTGCAAGTGTCATCCTCTACAAGTTTAAAAAATGCATTTGAACTAGAGTAGAAGAATAAAAAGTATTTTATTAAAGATTAAAAATTTAAACAAGATACATAAAATAAATATGTATAGGGAGAGTGTGAACTAATAGCAGGAACTGAGAAACATATCCAGGTTAAATGTATTCAGATTTGTGGTAGACTTTTTAAGTAACAAGAACAAAAATTACACGCGTAAATTATTTTAACATTTGACGAGGAAATGCAGGTAGCAAATTAGCCCTCAAGCATAAAATATTATAATAGAAGTAACGTTTGAACATGGTTTTTATATCATTTTACCTCTTTTTTTTACGAATTTATACATTCAAAATTCAAAAAAAGCATAATGTGAACGAATTTTTTAAAAATTATTAAGTGTAATCATTGCCTTTGTACTGCTATAAAAGGAGACCGTCCACAAAATTTTCTAGTCGACTTTTTTCTAAAAAAATTCAATCTTTTACTATTCTCAGGAGGCATCCACGGGGCAAAATCATGCAATCAGGATGAACTTCATCCTCGGATTAAGGAGCAGGAGTTGAATATGCAAATAAGCTCTTTTCGTAGGTATGCCATACGGGAAATCAAGCATGTGAAGATTACCCTTACTCGAGAAGTATCCATAGCTCTTTCCATGCGATATTTCCTCCTTGCAGCTCTGCCTATATATGTATAAAATTGGATGTATAGAAGAAATGATATATTTTTGTTCTTGTAAAGACATAATACTCCTCCTTTTCTTGAAAGGATTTGTATAATTATCGAAAAAGGGGATTGTACGGAAAAGATGTGTAAAAGAAACGACGGAGGAAAGATTTTCTTTTCGGCGAGTAATTTCACGTCGAATATTAAACTGAAACATCAGAAAGAAATTAAATCCTCTGCTTTAGCACAGAGCATTGGCGAAAAGGGTAATTCGCTCGCCAACTGAATTTTGAATTTCGGAGTTCGGTTATTTCTTTTCATCTAAAATGGGAAATGGTAATTAGAAATGATTTACGGGTTTCCGCTTGCAAAAGTTTCTTCCGCCAAAAGTACTTACATGCGAAAAGGACTGAAGCAAATTAAGTAAATTATTGCTCAGTAGTATTTCTTCTAAAGAAGTCATATGCAGGTTTTTTTTCCCTGTGTCGTTGCAGTATTTTGATCGGATATTTTTCATTTCGGTTTTACTTGTTTTTGCACGTCTGTGCATTTAAATACTAATATAAATTCAAATAACCCATGTTTCTCTTATATTTTCAGTGATAACTTCATTTCTGTGTGGTTGCTCCTTCTATACATTTAAACTGAAATGTTTCTTTTCCTAAGCAATAAGAGAAAAGAGTTTATGTTTGGACATCTGAAAACGAAATGCCGCCTTTCATTAATAATGCGAAATGTTATAATTACTTCAGAGAAAACTTGTGTTGAGAAACTTAATTTGTGCCCAGTGTTGTATGCTATTACGGAGAAAAAGGAATTTTTCTTGTGCGGAATGTAAATTAACTTCATATAGAAATGTTTTCATTTTAAGAATCATAAATAATGAATCGTAAGAAAAAGTTTGTAAAATTGAGATAATTAAAGAAATATTCAAATAGTTAAGAACGAAAATATGCTGTACGATCTTTCTTTTCTTATTGAATCAAAATTTTCCGACTTAAAAATTAATCAGAAATAACTATTACTAGAAAAAAAGATTTTTTCAGTTTTGAGAAGTAGATTAAATAATTTCATATTCAGATATCAGTAGAAAAGAAAATCAGCAAAAACTGAAAAAAAAGGCAAGAGTTATTTGCATCCTTATAATTATGCTTCAGACAGCAAACGCATATCATTAATGTTTTAAATCCAAGATCTTAATTTTTAAAAATCGATTCGAGAAAAATAATTACTAAAATAATTATTCAAGAAAGCAGGAACACTTAAAAATATCGCAGGAATTTTTATTTAAATTGTTTTTTTTATTAAATCTGAAAGTGAAATAGAAGGAATATTTTATGATTTGAAAATCTCATTAAAAATTGATTTTTAATGAAATGAATGATTCATATATTAAACTAAAATACTTTAAAATAAAATAATTATCAAAAATCTCATTTAACAAAAGCCGATGAAGTTCTGGTAATATTTAGACTTTTTGGAAAACTTTAACTTCAGTTAATGTCAGCCAAAAAATTACTGATAATTGAATTCATATGTCAAAAAACGGTCAGTTCAGCATTGTTGGTTTGAAATTAGAAAGGAAGAGCCATTCAAAAAATAAATGTATATTTCTAAATAAATTAGAACACTTCCGAATTTAAATGAAATAAAAAATCTTACAATTTCTCTTTGGCAAGTTGATCAAGCTAAAACAAAAATTTTTTCAAATTGCATATTTTTGATAATTATTTAAAATTTTTGAAATCATTCTGCCTATTGAAAAACAATGTTTTTTTTTCTTCGAACTGTTATTGTTGCATCGCATTTCACAGTCATTTAATGTTTTTACTTTCTCAAAAATAGGCAAATAATATATCTAACTGAAAAAAAAAATCATCATCATTTCTTTTTTTTAATTCAACATCAATTTTAAAACTTTAATTACTGTATAATACTTCTTACAATTTCAACGAAGTAAAAAGAAACAAATATTTGCTGCATTCAATATGATTGAAACTACCGAAAATATTTGAAAAACAGATTACAGTAATTATTATTTTAAATACTGTTTTGCAAACGATAAATTATTGCATAAACAATGCCAACGAAACAGAGCGAACTTAAATAAAAAAATATGCATTTGGAGTTTTTTCGATTTCCTCCTGAGTACAATTGGAATTTCTGCATAAATCCAGACGGTAAAAATGAAAAGAAAAAATAATAATAATAAAATGAAAATGTTGCAAAGAAATACTTCTTAGCTTATCAGGATCGAAAGAGTTAAAAAAATGGCGGGTGAAATATCCGTCAAGGAATACTACTCACATGGGCGCGATATATACAAAACACCAAATTGAATTTGGGTATTCTATCCAAGCACGTGTAATTTGAGTTGACATTAAAGAATTCCCGATTTCAATCGGTTAGGATAAGAGGGCGAAGAAATTCTCAGATTTTATCGATAAAATAAAGTTTATATATACGTCTTTCCCCGATTCAATATTTCAAGTCTTTCGTAGTATGTTTTTGTCATTTTTCGAATGAAAAAAAAACCGTTGAAAAATATAGATAATAAAAAAGGGAAGGCTTTGTAAAAATAGGAAAGGAGTTGTGACCGCAATTCATTTTTCGTATCCTATGTCACAGAATGCGCATTCAAATTCAATTTTATGTCAAAGGATGCGCATTATCTTGAAAACAGTGTATTGATTGCAAAGAAAAATGTTAGAGCTTTAAAATAATGATTTTATGCATGTGTAGTTATTGACTTAATAGTGTTGATTCTGAATGATTTGGGGAAAGAAATATGCTTGTGAATTTTTATTACATCGGATTTTTTTATTTAATGAAAATATCTCGCTGATGAAAATCAATATAAATACTCTCCGATTAAATACTGAATTGTAATTTAATCTAACTGAATTATGTAAATGGTGTAAGTAATATTTGATCAGCATAAATATTTGTTTTAACTTATAATATAGCATATGAATTCAATTTCTGTGAATGTATTTCTAACTAAATAAAAAGTTTAATGAAAGTTTAATTATATTAACTTATAATAATTAATTAACATCAATAATTACAATTCAAAAGCTGAATTAAAATTAACAAAATAAATAAGATTAAGAAAATGAAATGTAAATAACCTTATTTAGAGTTTGTTGGATTTTTTTATTCAAAAACTGTTTAACAATACTGCTCTTTGAAATAAAATTCTCAGCTTTATATAATTATTTCTGAATACCATTCCTTTAATTTTCAGGGATTACTTCACTAAACTTATTTGGTTTTGAAAGAGTTCCTCTTCTATTTAATTTATTTTTAAAAAGAAAACTTATAAATTTCTAACGAAGACTGTGTCTGAAACATGGAATGTAATTGATATATTTCCTTGTCTTGGAAATAAGCATTGATTATATATATATATATGAAATCTTTGAGTTGAAAAAAGAAATTTCCATGGAATTTTCAGAAATTATTTTATAAATTGTTTATTAATTTATAACGAAACAAAAAGTATCGTACTACATATAAATTTGGCTCTCAAAGTATTTCACATTGTATTCCGATTAAAGTTTGTAGTATCTTTCATTTTTGATACAGAAAGCTGTAGAGAAGTTTTGTTTATTATAAAGTGCAACCGAATAAAAATATTTGTTCAACTAAGAATACTGTTTCGTTACAAAAATTTTTATACACTGATCCGTTTCTAAGATATTAAAATTTCTGGATTCAAACTACTTCTTCAATTTATCTATGTAAATTAAAAATAGGTATTATGCGAAATAAATGTTTTTATTACAAACTTTCACGGCCTTGTACAACTGTACTAAAGTTAAATTACATATATAAATCGTACTAAATGAAATAATATATTCTTTGATAGTTATATACAGATATTACAGTATAGATATTTCTCAGGATAACTTTTATTTCAATCAGCATAAATAGAACGGCTATTAATACGATTTATAGATCTTTACAGTTTTACATAAAATATTGTATTTCATATTTGTAAAATGCTTGGTTTGTTAGAAAATATAGAATGTGTCAAGATGTCTACCGGATTTTATTTCATATATGTGTTCATTCAAAACAGTATTAATAGATGTGATATTTTCAACTTAGAATTATTGGGTAATAAAACATATATTTTAATATCTTTTCCTTGTTTCCCATACGAGCCCTAGATTTATATTTATAATATTAAAAATTAAATCCAATATATTTCTTCCACAATTTATCTGAGTTGTCTAGATATTTTTGATGTGAGATCCTTTCATATAAAAGTATACATTTCTTTGAATTCCTCAGTATTATCGGTTTCTTAAACTTGCGGCATCATATTACAGTAATGGTGTTCTAGATGGTATAAATATTGACATCAAAATAGATTTCCTGTAATCAAATTTTTTTATCTATTGTTATTAAGGACATCTATTTTTCTGCATATTACAATGAAATACCTGATAATATATTTCTAATATCTTCTATAAGAAACGATCCATACTGAATAAAAGATTTTCTGGATAAAATAAAAATTAAAAAGACATCTTAAATCGTTTCCTCTGTAACTTGATGCTAAATTGTTAGAAGTATCTGTCAGAATATTGCTAGCTGAAATAAAACATTTAATTTTATCTTGCATATTTATATATTGAAAATAATTTTATTTGCCATAAAAATATGTTTAGCAAAGATAACCTTACTTTAAATTTTCAGTTAAGAAATCTGAAATTTCACCATATCTTCAAATTATAATATATCCGTACTATAAAAATTAAATTGAAGTAAAATTAAGTTCAGTTTTGTTCACATTTTAAATTTTCAAAATAAAAAAAGAGAACATATTAAAGATAAACAAACTTTAAATGTATGTGTGTGTTTTGCCAAATATGAAGAAGTAAAAATGTTGGAAGGCTTATTTGATAGAAACAAAATGCTTGCTTAATTCAAATGCTTTAGTAAAGTTTGAAATTTGACTCTGTTGAGTCAAAAATTTATTTTCCTTCTTACATATCTATTTATTACATAGATGATTGATTCAGTTTGATGACATACATAAAATTTAAATTTAAAATTGATGAAATGCCTACAATTTGAAGCAAAATTTTTTTTAATTAATTAATCGCAAAATTAAAAAAAATCTATAAATAATTTTTTTACATATACTTGCGTACATTAACAAATGAATAAGCGGATCTATATATTTTTTAATGTATAGAGGACAACCACAGTGTAGTTAAAAATATTAACTAAAACCATTATTATCAAGCAATTTAGCTTATTCCAAATATTGCGTTTCATAATACTTCTTATTCTTATCTTAATAATTACAATAATCATTGTTTTGCTGATAAAAGTTATTAACATTATTCAGAAAGATAGAAATTATGATATACTAATTGTTTTTAAAATTTAGGAGGCGAAAATTGCTTCATGAATGAAAAATAATCTATTTTTATTTTTAATTCTCTTAATTTCAAGGTGAAAACCCTAGTGATAAAAAGTGTTTAATAATATATATATATATATATATATATATGATTTCCAATTTTAAAATGCTTCCCTGAATTCAGGTTGAAGCTTTATAATTTTGCATTTTACGATGAATTTATTTTAAAATCTATTCGTTATTTAGCTACGAAAAACAACATGCAACAATAATAAAAGGAAAAATAACGAATTTATTCATAAACAGTATGTTAATCTTCACATTTGCCCTTTAAAAATAAGTTTAGGAATTTTATTCCTTATGTTTAACAATATTTATTTACTATTTAAACATTAACAAAACTAATTTTAACATAAAAGAAATTTATTTAGTTTTTAATATAATCAATGTAAATTTATTCATTATATCATATAGATTAAAGGAACTCCACAATGCCGTTAAAAAGTGCCAAGTGTACTCGTTTCTAACATTTTTACATCTAAAAATTTTAATCTCCTGATTTAATACAATTAAAATTTTCTGAGAAAAACAAGTATATATATTTCGCACATATACGAAAGGAATCTGACATTCTGATAAGTAGGTTATAATATCAAGTGAAAATTTAGCTTTTTAATCAGGAAATTGATACTTAAAATGCCAACTTTTTGATCAGTAATTTAATATTTATATGGCAACTTTTTAATCAGGATACTGATATTTAAACTGCAAAATTGAGGTAATTCACGTTCTTTTTTTTAATTCAACTTTTTATTAATGCATAGCATTTAAAATAGATTTTTTGACATCTAAAACAATTAATTTTTGACATTAGGAAATTGATATTTTAAATGGTAATTTTTTAATTAGGAAACTAATATTTTAAATGAAAAGAAGACTTATTTCAAAATTCTTTTTGAATTAAATTTTATATTAAAAGGCATACAAATGACTTTTTTAGCATTTAAAATAATGGATATTTCCCTTTGATTTTTTTAAAGAAAAAGGGTTTTATTTTCGAAATGAATTAGTAATTAAAAATAATTCGAATAATAAAAGATCAAATTACATAATAGAGATAAGAATCAATTGAATTTTATCAGATTTTATAAAAATATTAAATGAAACTATCGAATTAACGCTCTTGAAGGAACTTTAATCTGTACTTTTTTTACATACAGTAATTTTTTACGCACATAAAGTCGGAAGATAATTTTAGAAAAAGAAATTATTTGTATTTAGTAAGAGAAAACTCTATCGACAAAATATGATTCTTGCTGAAAGTTTGTAAAGAATTTTGTTATAAAAGCATGTTCTCAAATTCTTCAGATATAATATTTCTAAGATCACATTGAGTATAAAATATAAAGTAAACTTTAAAAGGGATCATAGTTTTTTAAAAAGCTTTTTAAATTTGAAACTGAAATAAAATCACAAGCTTTGAAAAGCAAACTAAAAAGAAAATAAGGTTTTGAAAAAAGGAAATTTTTTATCTTACATCTGATGTTTCACAAATGTCTATTTTGAGATGAAGTTAAAAAATTCAATTCACATACAAAAAAAGTATGTATTATTTTTGAAATAATATATTTCTTAGTTACGCAAAAAATATTTATTAAAATTAAATAATTTGTTTTAATTTAATAATTGAAATTTTTTCTCGAAATCATGTACAAGATTTTTTCCTCACCGTTTGTTATGTTCAATCTCTACAACAGCAAAATATTTTTGCTTTGATAAATTAAAATTATAAAATAATAGATCAGAACCAACGAATTTTCGTATCTACAATGCAAAAAATATAACACTGGGCTTTGTCTTATATTTTATACAAGTATTCTACGTGTCGTTTCCACACAAAGAGGAAAGTTTGCTGTCTTATAAAAAATCAATGAGGAAAAACAAAGCCTCAGCACACAATTTACTTTGCTGCCTGTGATCATGTGCAATTAATATATTAGTCTGAATTTATTCATATGAACAGTTCTATAAAATTTGCGGATGTTAAAAATCTTTAAAAATTAAATTTTACCATAGTTCAAAATTATCAGATTCATTAAACTAATACAAATATGTTCATGTATTACTTATGAAATTATGAATATTCAAGGAAAAAGGAAGACCATACAACACTCTCATATGACGATATAAAATCATGAATAGAACATTTACTAAAGAGTTCTATATAACCTTACATTCATATGATCTAGTTAATGCCTGAAAATATATCTTTTGTTATTTTTACAACAGGTAAATATTTCATAGAAAACTGACTGTTTTTAAAAAAGTGCTTTTATTATAAAATTGTAGAAACACAATTTCCCTCTTATGGATAAATGATAAAATTTATGCAAACTGAGAAAAAGAAACTGTTTTATAACTACTGAATTTAAACCCTGAGCCCTTCTAAAAGAATACACAAATCTAATATATAAAAATGAAAATTTGTTTGTTCGTAGTTTATATACAATCGTTCCGTTCATCCTATTTCGATAAAACATTACCAAAATATTGACTGATTGCCCCTAATAAAATTCTTTCGGCGGCAGCAATGCGCCGGGTATCAGCTAGTTTCTTTATAAATACAGATGATGTAACATTTTAATTACTTTTATTTGATTTGTTTAAATATTGCGAATTAAAGTGTACATGATTCTTTTTTTGAATATTGCAAACCATTAAAATGTCTTTACCTGAGCTGATAATATGCTACAAAATGCCGTAGATTTCTGTTGTAATCAATCAGTTTTATGAAATAAAGGTTTAAGATATTGGATGCAAATCATAACATTAATTCATCCCATATAATGCATATATGAATAAAGAAATCCCGATCAACGTTTAATATTTTTATTAATAATAAGGAGCTAAAATATCAAAATAAATTTTGAGATTTCATAAATGTTAAGTAAAAGATTTTTCATTTGCTATAATTGCTATTATTTATCTGAATACATCTATTTTCAGGAATACGAGTTCTGTTGTATTTTTATTGAAGTCCGGCATTTAAAAATGCTGCATCAATTTTTAATATTTAATACGCTTATAAAATTAGATAGAAAATTACATTTCTCAAGTTTTACCTGAATACAGCATGCAAAGATGCTTATTACAATTTTGAATTTGCTTCCTAGAAAAGCAAAAAATATGAAAATTTAATAAACTAATTGAAACTCAGTAATTTCCTGCTTGGCTCTATTCTTTAATATTTCGAGTTTTATTTAATATCGATTTCATTGCTACATCGATAAGAAAGAGCTATTTAATCTGCAATGATTGGCTAAATACTTAAGGAAAATTTAAATATTAATGAAAAAGGCTTTTTCTAGCTATAGCTAATTTAAAATTAATTTAGTAAGCATTTAAAAAAGTTTTAACGTTAAAAATTGAATATATAAGTTAAATTATGTTAGGAAATTTAATAGATTGCAAAGTTCCATCAAATTGGGCCTTTAATTTGACATCACTAACATCGCTAAGTGAAAGAAATCTATTCGACTCTACTTGATTAAATACTAAAGTCTGTATTAAGTATGGAACATCCATTTTTCATGTTGCAATTTTGTGGTTAAAAATTCCTTTCTTTTATTTAAATTATGTCATAAAATTTCAAATACAGGATACTTAAACAAACTTAATTCGATATTTTCATTCAAAATAAATTGTGCTTAATTTATAAATAAATAAGAGGAAGCTTCTGAGAGTTAATTTTATACATGACAATTTTTTATAAAATAAAGGGTTTGCTTAGTATTCTTTACATTGTTAAGAAAGAAATCCTTCTAACTTTCTTTAAATGACTTTGCAAAAACTATTTTCATGATAACGTTATTTCTTTAGTAGTAATAAATAAAATTTAAAATGGAATATTTGAATGCATATTAATCAATTTTTCATTGAATTAATTTGAATTCACAAGAAAAAAATATTTGTAAAAGTCTTCATATTAAATATGAGAAACTTCAAAGCTCGCATTTTGCATTGTTGTTGGTCTCAAATTATTGTTGGGATCACCATGTGCTTTCGATTCCACATATGACGAGCACTAAATAGCAAACCTTGTCGACAGGCTACGTTGAATCATGCCACAAAAAACAGTCCAGGAAAGAAATCAAACAATGGCCCAGCACACGATTAGATTGCTGCTTCTAGTCACGTAGACCTAGGTCCACGAAAGGGTGTGTCTCCAGATCACGAAGATCTTGTCAAGCCAATAAACTGGAATTTCACGGCCTTTAGACGCCGTGCTTGCTTGCATACATCGGAGAAGGATTCGTGTATCCAGACGTGCGAATGTAATGTATATTTTCTACATTTTATTTAGGAGAGAAGATGCAATCTACCGCATGAACTTTACAGATAAGGAATGATAGTTTATCAAGAAAGGGACTGCAAAGCAATGCAGAGAATATTAACTGAGTTAATTTGCTAACTCTTCTATTATTCACGTATAAATGCTTTTATTTTTGTTGAAAATGATCAGATATGAAAAAAAGTAAGAAAAGGTAGACACTACAGTATCTAGCATTGATCGTCTTGGAAAACAAGTCTGAAATATTTATTACAAGACAAAGCAATTTCGGCTCCGCAGTTTTTATTTTATAGGAGATAGTAGTTATCATGCATGGATATTGCTAGTTTTATTCTTTGATCAATGAACTTCTTTATATTCAATAAGCATGTTATAATTTATTAATTAAATGAGACAGGAAATAAAATATGCTTTACTCTGATAAAAATGTTGATTATTTCTTTTTGTAGTGGAGACGCATATTAATCAGTACAAAAATAAATTCGTTGACAATGCATTCCATAAATACTAGATATGTTGTTTCATCTCCTTAAAAGCTAATAATTTATTCATGCAACTTAATTTAAAGATGAGGCTGAATATTGTGGAAATTTAATTTAAAACTCCGGGTGCATGCAGTGCATCATAATTGTATAAATTTGTTTAGTTTATGTCTAAATTTTTTGTTCAGTTTCTAATGAAATTATAAGAAAATTTTCCATGCATTCAATAAAATTTTTAATTAACCTTTGATGTAAAATATCGGCATTTAAAAAAATATAAAAAAATCTAAATACATCTTTATTCTTTTTATTTACTGATTTAATATGATCATTTCAATTCTTGAATATTTTAAATTCTATAGAAGTGAATTTGATAAGAAAAGTCGCCAAACCAAATTAATTAAAAATAATTTTAGACCAAGCAAATGAGATCAGAGATTAATTTAAAAATCAGGCCCGATTTTAATTTAAATTTTGCAATCTTGAAATTATTTTATCTGTTTTCAATCAATTTTACTCATGCTCACATAATCCATGTTGAATGTTCACATCAATATAATCTTGGAGTTAACAGCAAATCATACAAAAGGAAAAGGATATGACTTTACAAAACAATAAAATAATTTGCAATCGGAAATTAGATAATAAGCAAAATCGTCCCACAACTTTTACATAACTCGAAATGACTCAGATGTAATTTCAATGAAAAATAACATGATTTATACTAACATTTTAGTCTAAAAAAATTGAAATTACAAAAAAGTTTGTCTTTCATACTTTTTTTTTAGTTTCATTTGTTTTTTTCGTTTGCAATTTTATAAAATTTCATAATATTCCTTATCATGAATAGCACACAAATACTTTTTTATAAATAGCATTTTTTTAAATGATCACAAGCTAGATGCCATAAATCTAGTTTCCTTTATATAATTGAGTTATTAAAAATTTATAATAAGAACTTAGTGGTAAAAGGCAATTAAATATTCGCATTTTATTAAAATTAGATTTTAACTCCGATATGTGAAGCAGAATATATCTAAAATCCTGAAAAGCTCTGATTATTATTCTTTCTTCCAAGTTTCTCAATCTTGATAAGGATTTAAACCCTTCTGACTTTCATTAATGTTATGTATCAGTTATTCATTACATGCGCTCCGGAATCTTGAACGAAAAATAATATCCTTTATAATTAAGTTCAGTAACATAAAATAGCATTAGAGAAACTCTTTCACCACGCTATTGCAGGAAAGCACCATTACGAAGCTTCCGTCTCAGGAAACATGAACTCGCTGATTTTGTACACGAAATGCATGCAAAAAAGGTACCAAAGTAACAGATCTCACTCTTACGTAAGATAACTGCTAACAGACCAATTTTGACAAACGGTCCTCTTAGGCATCTCAAAAAGAAAAAAAAAACCAAACAACGGCAGGAATTTTTTTAACTAAAGAGAAAAAAGGAGAAATTTAATTCATTTTTTATTCAAAGTTTAAAAAAATCTTGAAATTTAGAAATTAAATTTTTGTGGATACAAAAACACTATAAATTATCTTCAGTAAAATGCACTATAAGATTTTGCTATCAATATATTGTAGAAATAAATTGAAATAAAAATGAGAATAGACCATTTGCTCAAGATTTTAGGTATGAAAAAAGAAATTTGATTTTGAATATATCTTTAAATCTAATTATAAAAATATAATGAGTTTTTAAATATTTTATTTCAGAATCATATCAAGATATAAGAAAAAAAGAAGCAAAATAAGTGGGAAAACGGAGTTTTTTTAAAATTAGGAGCAAACTCTGAAAAATTGTTGAAATAATACTTTTCTTAAATAAGAAGGGCTTACATTTAAAAGAAAATAGTTATATATTTAAAATGTTTAGAGAAAGTTAATATATCTTTTAATACAAAAATCTCTTTTCTATTAATTTTAAAATTTTCACTACTAGTTGTTACCTTAAACTATATGAAATACTGAAATGAAATTACAAAATCGAGGAATTTTTATTATTCTTTGAAGTTCTTAAAAATAAAAAATAAAATCAAAGTGTCACAGTGATAGTTTTCTTTTATATATATAAACCGCTTAAATCTCAATCAAAGTTCCAAAAAATAGGAATTCATGTTTGATGAACATTTTAAAAAAATCTGCCAAGTTAGATTAAAACTCTTGCGCATACTAACAATATATTATAAAACTAAATTTAATATTTGCTTAAAACGTTACGAGTGTGCTTTAGTTCCAAAAACATTCTTATTGATTCAGGATTTTCAATTATCTGGTTTGGATTTTTCCTCCTGAATAAAAAGTTGAAATCTCAAATTAAATATAAAAATAACAAGACGAATGAATTTCTCTTCTTGGATCATTTTTAGTTATTTAATGGAAAATAAGTTCAGAGTAGAAAAAATATTTCCAAATATATCTTTTATTTACATTCGTTGTTCCCTATTATATTGCAGTTTTGAGCTATTTAAGATATTTCCTTAATATTATTATTATAAGAAATTTTAAGAAATTTCTTTCCAGATTTTCATTCACGTATTACATTTACAGAATAATTTGTATCATTTCATTCACGTATTACATTTACAGAATAATTTGTATCATTTCATTCATGTATTACATTTATAGAATAATTTGTATCATTTCATTCACGTATTACATTTATAAAATAATTTTCAAATTAATTACATTATGAGGTATTTATCATTAAAAGAAATGAAAGAAGTTTGAAATTTAACTTCTCTAGTCAATTTTAAGCATTCGAAGACATGACATATTATATATCAATTTCCCAAATAGGTTACATTTTTTTACCATAATCATTACATTTCTATAAAAATTGAATTTTTTTAAAAGAAAATATCATTGGTTAAAACAATGAAAAAATATTTGCCTCCTCTAATCAACTATGCAGAAATAATATTAATTAAAAGAAATTCCGAATTAAAACAACATACAGAAATATATAATAAATGTAGAGTAAAAATATGAATTTTTTTAATATGAAATATCAGGCTTTATAAATTATATATAAAAATGGTTTTTATCTTTTAAATGTTTATAAAGATGGAGTCGGCTAATCTAGCATATTTATTTATCTATTTAATATAATGCAAATTTCAAAGAAATGAGTTTACATGTAAATTAACTTCCAAAGTTTTGTCAATACCTATTGAAACATTTCTTGTTATTTGAACACTTTTCCCATATTTAGAGAAAAATATAACATGTTTGATAAATATTTTCTCATTAAAGTCTTCATAAATCCATTTAAGATGAGATGTTCAGCTCATAAGCATCTTTGAAATCCTTTACTCAACTCATCAATTCTAGAAGGATCTATGACAGATACTATGATTTCTATAAAACATTGCAGAATCTAAAATCTAAGATTTAAGATTTTCCTTTACCACGCCTGCATTCAAATCTAAATAATATATCCCTCGCTTTGATACGAAATCAACATTGGTAGACAGATACAATGTTGATTTAGCATTGCTCGAAAAATTCCTCGTTAACTGAATCATAGATGTTGGACGAGCAAGAGTGTTGATAGGTCCTAGGCTAAACGAGAGCTTTCATGATTATTTTAGCTAAAAGGGTGGAGAAGCAAGTGCTTCATCTTTAACCTCGCCTGCAAACGCCCATATTGATATTTATCATAAGGAATGTAGTTAATCACCAGTGTTATTTATTCGAGATCAGTATCTATGTAGCTTTTCTCCTACTCGAATTTTAAATGAATTGTTGTTCCCTTAGGTTATTAATACTTACTTATTTAATATTTTGAGAATAGATGTGACGTTTAAAGAGAGCAATCATCAACAGCGTGCACTTGAAATTTTCATCATCAGTCTTTTGAAGATCCATGTTTGTAAATTTGTTATACAGTTTCGTATTTGTCATGTATATTTACTCCTAAGATAAACTTGAAATATTTTCTGATAGAAGACGTAGGATTTTGATTCGACAGAATGTTAGTTAGATTCTACTCTTTTCTATTTTCTAACTCATATTCTTGGTTTATTTATAGATATGTGTCTATTACGCGATAAAATTTAAAACTACATTTGTAAGGATTCTGAAAATTCATATTCTATTTGAAGAAGGAATTTAATTCACTGTCTTAAGATCCGAAAAGTCTTAAATTTTATTCTTATCTTTGTTTTATCATTCATATTCAAATAATAGTAGCAAGAAATAATTCACCAGCATACGTAACAATTTTTATACCACAAGAATATAAATTATTACTACTTATAAATTATTATAATTTTTATAAAAATATAAATAATTATATATAAATCATTTCTATTTTTTATGAACTCTACGATAGATTACGTTGCATTTCATTGAAAATGCCATTTTTGATTTTATGTCAATTCACGGCGTAGTTTCAGCTAAATATTTTGTACATAGTTTATTTCGTTTGAGATAAAAATTTAGTTCTCTTTTTCCTGTTGAAAAAGGTTTCACTGATGGTAAAAAAATGTTCCTTTATTTATTCCATCTTTATACTTTCAATAGGAAAATAATTTTTAAGCAGTCACGAGTTAGAATTTCAGAGAGTCCCAAGTTAAAACTTTTTTGAAATAACCAAAAAATATGTGGCAGGCAAGTTTCAGATTAATTAGTAAAAGGGATGTATATAAATAATTAGAAAATAACATGAAAATAATTTTTGAAAAAATTCATTCCTTCCAGCACATTTTATGAAAGATTCATTATGATTAATGCACTATCCTTTATTTTAATTAAAAATATTCCTTAAAGAAAAAAAATCCTAATAGACGTGGTTCATTACATTATATTAAGTATTCAGGATTTCAAACGGTTTATTACACTATTTTCTTAGTGGTCTTATAATTTTTAAAAAATAATATAAAACATTTACAGTAAGCTATTTTCTTTTCGTTATTTGAGAGGAAGATTCGGAACATTTAAAGCTCAAAGAATAACATTTAAATTTAAATAATGGCTTTTATTAATGCATATTATAGAATTATGAGTGAAATATCCTCTGTTGCATCATACTACCTTATGCATAAAAAATTATTGAAAAATAAATACGTAGAAAAATTTCATGTTATAAATTCACTATTATATGTGCTACTAACATGCATTTACTACGAAATAGACATAACTGCAATCTTACTTAATACCTTTTACTGTTTATTTAATGTCATATTGATGCTTAGCTTGGATATATAAGCAAAGAATTTCAAATTTTACAAAATTTCCAAATGATTTCCAGATACATAATTTCCAGATGAACATTATTAAAATTAATTAGAATATAAAAGACATTTCAAACTAGATTTCCATTTTAAAGGTAAAATTCAGATTTTTCGATAACAAAGCATACCTCGAAGGCATTGTTTGTCGCTATATAAATTCTGTCTCTGACAAACACCACAAACAGCACAAAATGCTGTCTGTATCTCTTTATTCAGAGAAAAAAATGTGAAACGACTGCCGAAATAAATTTATTCTCCTGCAGTGTGTCCATTGACTTTCCTTATTTGGTATTCATATCTTGAATAAAGGGTGGAGAAAAAATCGCTTTTGAGATATCTTTCACTTACCCTACCCGGAAATAGGCATTACATAGGGATTTTTTGAGCCATTTTGCGTCCGGTATGGCGAAAGTATTTTTGCAATGTTCTCATCTTCTGCGTTACAGCAGATACACATATGGGCTTTACGGAACTTCCGTAAAGATGGCATTCACGGATGTGATTTTTTTTGCTGGTTTGTTTCAATGGTAAAAATACGAAATTCAGAAATAAATTGTGTATTCAGTGAATGAAAAGGTCAGCAGATAGTTGACTGGTCTGTAAGTTCAATGCAATAAGATATTCCTTATTGATAAAATCATTTAAGTTCTATTCAAAGTACCTTGCCTTAAAAATATAGATTCTCTTACTGTAAAGGTACGAGCCCTTAATATGACGAGGTATACCAAATTATAAAAACTACTATTTCATGATTTCGATACGCATTTACTTATACTTGTCAACAAAAGTAAGATTTGGGTAATTTGGTTAAGAGTTTATCAGAAGTCAGAAAGCTTTTAACTATAATATATGAATAAGAAATTCCAAAGCATTTTGAATAAACGAGAACTTTATGATTAACTAATAACATAAACTATTAACTGTTATCTTGTCAACTTTTTGAAAGATTTGTTCACATCTTGGCTCTGATTTCGGTTCATAAATTTCAATTTCTCTTAAGCTTAGGTTTAATAGTGATAAAAAATCAAAGAAAATGAAAAAGCACAAAGACTCCATTTATAAATAAATTGATTGCTGTAATTTCTTGATTAAATTTTTAAATAAAAGCATTTTTGTTACTTCGTAATGTACAAAAAGGAAATAGTGAAGAATTAAATTGTTTATATATGCTTTTAATAATTCCTTTAATAATTTTAATAATTTTAATGCTTTTAATAATAATTAAGAGTTCGTAAATTATTGAAAAGTTGTGTACTATAGAAATAAAATGCTATGAAGTATTGTAATTATGAATAACTACTATTTTCTTAAAACTAAATTCATTTCTCAGTTTAGTGAGAGATTTTCTATAAATTGTAGTGACTTACTTATACACTAATCTTCCGATGTTTATTAATTAATAGGTTGTAATTCATATATTTTTAAATGAAACAAAACTTTTTTTGAAATCCACTATATCATATAAATAAGACTTTTCACATTTATTGTCAGGATATATTCATCTAATTACTATTATTAGCTATTATTTTTGAAATGAACTTCTTTGAATTTGAAAAAAATTGAAAGTAATAATCCTTACAAACATATTTCTTGGATAAAATAAAAGCGAAATGTTTTAGAAAATGATTTAATGGATTTACTTTATAACACTTAAAAAACAATACTCAAGAAAAAAATATTTTAAAGTAGTGTTATTTCACTCACAATATTATGCTCCGATGAGCGCTGATAAATTAAAAATTACACATTTTTCAAATTTACAAAGAATAAAATTTTCTTCTATATGTAATGAAGCACTTTTTAAAATTTAATATTTGTCATTGTATGTCATCTCCATCTTCTTGAAATCGTGCCTCCAGTTCCTCTGCATCAACAATGAGAAAAATTAATCAAGCCAATCATCTCGAGCTTAAAGACTTTCTCAAGTGTCGCAATATCCGTTATGAATCCTGGCGAACCTGATGACAAAGTGCGAATTTTAATGTTTCACGCTGCATTCCTTATCATTCACGAAATATATAATGACAAAGTGGCGCATTTTAATTATGCAGAGTGCGAAATGTGGATCCATTTGATTAGAGTTTTGAATCGAACTTCCTAATGGAAAGCTACCTCGACGTGTCTTCAAAATAATCCTGAAAGAATCTGTCACCAAATATAGCCCCGATGAAGACTAATCAGTAAATCTCTTTAAAGCAACAGCTTTCCCAACAAAGCATCTAGAAAATGAATCCATTCGGTCGCTTATTAAAACAAATGTTTAATCAAAAAGACGTCCGGGACTCAAAATCGTAGATGCTCGTTGCCGATCCATATTAATAACGTCGGCAAAATTCAATTTTACTTCATTAATTGTCTTTTCCAGGAACTGTCCAACATTAAATCGAAGTAATTCCATCAAATCCATGGCTTCTCATTACTTCGGATTCAGCCTTGTTAATTAAACAGAAGATCCTACTAGCGGGTACGCCTATCACGTTCTGCCTCTAAAGAAGGACTCGCAAGTAGACAATAGCGGTGCTCAAGTTGCAGTCTTCCATTTAGTAATGTGACTTCAATTGCGTAATCGACGCCTTCCTAGGCACTTCATTTAACCTGGTAATAAAAGTAAGTCACCTGCATTGGGTTCTCTTTTCCTAATGAATTTTTGGCTCCTCACACTCAAGAGCTCTCTCTAAAAACAACTTCAACCAGCATTCGAAAGGCATAAGCTGCCTAAAAGAGATTTATTTCGGGAGTTAGGTAATTTTGCAAATGATAAGTAGGCCGTTGAAAATTTCTTGAATTTAATTCGCTTGCTATGAAGAACTAAATAGAAGTGAAGCGTGGATGTGAAGGAAATTTCCAAATTTTTTTAAACATAAGAATTTAAAATTATCTAAGTAATAATTAATTATATAACCCATTATAATTATCTAAGGGATTTTTAGAAGAAATTATTCAAGCTTAATAAGTAAGAAATTTTATTATTTATTTTTGAATAAGAGCTTTTTTTTAAGAACCCCATTTTTAAAATGTTTTCAATTCATCATAATATCAAAAATATTACTAAGAATGTCTTGAAAAATTTGACAACTGTTTATACATGCCACAAAATGTCAATTAAAAATATTTATTTTATTTCACATATATCCAGTAGATTAATAATAATTATTTTTATTTTCATTTAAGAATATCACTGCATCTAAACTGTCATTATATTTAAAAGGGAAGAAAATACTTATTTCTATATTTAAATCATTAGAGTCTTAGTGGAAGACTTATACATTTTTGAAATATCTGACACTAAAATGAATTATAAGCAAATAATTATGTAATATTTTGGAAATTTTAATTAATTTCATTAAGTGAGCAGTCTTCTCATTCTGCTTTTAGGACGCCCATTTTTTAAACACTCAATGCTATTAATTGTGTGAAAAATCTCTTAAATACAATTATGTTTCTAATTAAAAATTTAATACTTTAAGAATAATGAAAAATACATTTCTAAAGGAAATTAAAAATTTTATTTTATGCTAACAAAAAAGAAATATGTCTGCGGCAGCGTTAAGTCAAGACATTTAAGCTACTGAAATGTTTAGTATTGTCATTTATCCTAACGCTTTGTAATATAAGCAGAGCTCGATTATCTATAGAAAGCCTTGATATACCAAGTGATATAAACCGCAATAGTTCGAATTCTACATCAGTATTGCAAGATTAGCACCATCACAGCACAGCACTTCATCCAGAGAATGCTAAAGCAAGTACAGTGTTTGCAGACAATTAGATCGCCAGAAATTCGACTGCGATTGAACCAAACATAGTTTACGGTGTCCAATCACGGCATATTAATGCGTCTGTCACGTTATGTAGTGCAACAAATGTGATCACTGGCACTAATATCTGAAAGGATCATGTATCCTTTAATACACATTTGCCTTTGGGCTTGATGTTTAATTCCGCAAGTCCACCAATAGAGGTAGAAGCGACCGACGAATTTTCGCGAATAAGAGTGGTTCGATGCCTAATCTCTTATTAACTAGTACTTTCACCCTTTGTATATGATATGAACCAAGCACGTTCCCTAGTTATGCGGGTGCTCGATTAAACAGACATCTGATATTGTTGAGCTATCAGGGGCATTTAATCTGCTTCTCGCTAATCTGGTATACCGACTAACCTGGTTAAGTTATTTATGAAAGAGTTAATACCGCATAGGGATTGGGCTGATAGTAACAGCGGGGATGTGAATGGTAGTTTAATATGTGGGGGTGAGACATTGAATTTAAAGCTGATGTTTAATACATTGACTTTTCTACTTATTATTTTAATTACTGAGAATTCAATGAGAGAACCTTAACCATGTTATTAAGTGAAATCATGAATATTAAACCCACTAGAGAAGGATGTCAGCACTATTTATTAATGAATTTAGAATCAATTTGAGTCTGTTTTCCTTTGAGTGTCTAGCTTATGAAATATTTTTAGCTATTTATCATTCAGATGTATTAAATGATGTAATTTATTTTGATGTTAACAAATATTTATTAAGATAACATAATTATGTCTGCAAGTTGTCTACTGAAACAGGCCATGAAGTCTGAAACTCGATTAACAGCCGAAGTAGTGTATACTAATTTACACCCATTTATATTTAAGAATTAAGGGAAAGAACAATGTAGGGAGCACTTATGATTTTAAAGAGATCATTTGGTGTAAATTTGTGAGCTGAACGGAACTTCATTTCTTTCATGCAATAATCGAGTATTCACGTAATAAGGAAAATTTTATAAACATCCCTTACTTTTCTATCATATATGCGATACCACATGATACACATAATTTAAGAGTTTTTCCATTTCAGTTTATGGGAGAAAGTTACATCCTGTTAAGCTTTTCACTATTTAGAGCAACATGCCCAACAGAGAGAGTACCTTAGAATTTAAAAAAATAAAGAAAGTAAAAAGAACAAAATAAAGCTCGTAATTATATTTTACTGTAGTACTACTTTTGAAACAAAACATACTTTTAGAAAAAAAGTCATTTTTATTGCAATTCTGAAGAAGAAAAACACATTTTGAATAAATTATGTGTAGGATTGTATATAATAAATTTAGAATTGGAAGATTTTTAAAAATTATAAATTATTGAAAAATGTTCGAGATAATTTTATTTTTAATTATTCGTATAATGAAAACATAAAGAAAAATAGTATATAAGTACAATATTCAATTATGAATTCATATCATGAAATAAGAAACATCCTATGTGGGAATTTATTTACTTCCTTTTTAGGTAAAATATTTACCCTCATAAATTTTTACAACTTTTTATAATTTTTAGCTGCAATGCTAATTTCAGTTTGTTATTAGTAATTGCTTATCAAATTAATCACAAATATTAAACTAATTTATATTTATAAAGCTGTCAGTCATATCCGAGGAATTCGTCTTCTAAATTATACAAAATATTTAAATTGTATATTTCATATTTAATAGAATCCATTACATTCGATTTTTGTGGCCAGATACAAAAAATGAGAAACTAAAATTAAGCAGGCATATAAGTAACATGTTTTACAAATGCAAACTGAAATTTGCCTACGTTTTCAGTTGAAAAGTATATTTTTCATTCGTTTGGTTCTTCTTCACGATCATTACTGTATTTCACGATTTTAATAATCTAAAGATTTATCAAAATGACGAGTGCATGACGAATCTAAAATGTGATTCTTAATTTACTTTAACCTTTTAAAGAACATTCAGGGTCAAAAGTTCAGAAATAAACCACATAATAGTTTTCATGATAACCTCTAAAAATACATTTAAACGGCAAAAAATCAAACCAAACAAAGAAAAATTTAAATAGTTATTAGGAATTAAAATGTTTGAATCATGTAAATTTCTCCGAATTAAATAACACACTGGATAAGAGTAGAACATTTAGTACTAATTAACTTGCAAAAAAGTTGATTACACTGTGTAGAATTTTTAGTTACGGATGTGCTTTTTATTTATAGCTAATGGTTATTTCACTTTAATGCAATCTTGAATTATAGCTAATGGTTTATTTTACTTTTGTGAGAATATAAGCAAAAATCTTGGCGAAATTTAGATATAGTTTCTTATTTCTAGAAGGAAAGTTGCTTGAACAGAAAAATGACATATGTTAAAATTATTCCAGAAATGAAAGCATTACAGTTAAGATATTAAAATGAAAGTAGATAAATATAACTGGCTTGATATTATTTTTTATGTTATATAATTTATGCTAAAAAATTTTAATTTCAAAGAATATTGTATAAATATTTAAGTTACATGGTACGATTTTCTTCATATTATCAGATTTTCAATTAATTATCAAACATGCATATTTACATTTATAAAAAGAATGCTCTTATATGTTAGACTTAGAACTGAAATATATAAATCAAAAAATACAAATAAAATATTCTTAAATTATTTGACCTTTTACTTCTGTTTCTGCTACCTTCAAATATTAACCTTTTTTTATAGGTTTTTGAAATTCCATTTCAATAAACATCTACTTTAGGTGATATATCATTCGGATTATAACTGATGATTATTCTCAACATAATCAAGATTTTAAACATGATCGTTTTTCAATAATTTTTTAATGGAAATCAAATTGTTTCAAGTTTTTTCTGGAATTAAACAGAAGTATCACTGAAGTTCTTTTCAAATTGAATTTAATTCATCTTTTTGCCTATTTATTTTGTTATTGTGAAAAATAATTATTATTTTGCTCATATATCTATGAAAAAATTTACTATTGTGTAAAAATTTCCATTATTATATATATGTTGTCTCAAAGAGAAAGACACAAAAAGCTTTTTCATTAGTTAAAATTATATTTAAAGATCTTATTATTATATATATGTTGTCTCAAAGAGATAGACACAAAAAGATTTTTCATTAGTTAAAATTATATTTAAGGATCTTACCTTTTTCATTAAAAAAATAAAAAGTATAAATTTTATCTCCCTCGCTAATACCTGAAAAATTGCTCCGTTTTTCTGTGCGCTTTTGAAACAACGTTTAGATTTGTCCAATTTATAAAAAATCTAGGAAATTTGTATAAAAAGAAATGAATTAAAGATTATCGAAATCATATGTTAATTAACAAAAAAATCTCCTAATCCAGAAAGTATTCTATTCCTAAGTAGTATTCTAGTATTCTAAGTAATTATAAAAGATAATTAAAGCAATCATGTTTAAAATTACTGAACAAGATTTTTAAAGTCATTAAATATAAAATGGCAATTAGTTTCGTCTTCGGAAATATATTGAACTATCACTTTTCTCTATATTTTGAATAATTTTGGCTATTCATAAATACTAATATAACATAGACAGACTAAATATAGAAGTCGATATCTTTAAAGGAAAGCACGAACTTTATATTAGTGGTGTTTCCGAGAGTAGTTATTGTTTCGAATATTCTGAACAGAAAACAATTATTTCTGGTGAAATCTCGCTTGCAAATGTAAGCTTCCTGATGCACTTCTCCAAGCAAGCGTGTTTGCATTCCGTTGTTCATCCGGTAGATAACCGGAGATGTCCGGCCTAATTTTTGAAAGCATTCTTCAACGCACTCCTCTCCAAAGTTAGAGAGAGCTTAAAGGATTGCAGGAGGAATTTATCATAAATTTATATTTTGGCTCAGAATGGAAATTTAATATGGAAACTGTCAGATTTTTAAATATCTAGTATTTTGTAGTTAGGCATGAGGGATGTTTTCTAGAAATATAAGTAACAGATGTTTCTGCAAGAATGTATATAATTGTATAAAATTCTTTTTTTAATATTCGAGTTTATCGTAGGAAAGCTAATCCTTCACAAAAGATAAATTCATTTTACAGGAACTAAATTTGTTTTTCTGATTTATGAAAATTTTATATTGTTTTCGAAAGGATTCTGATCATATATAATCTAGTTTTATGTAATTCATACTTTAAAATAAATTTTATTATTTTGGTGTATTAATATTTAATAAAATTAATAAATATCTTACAAGAAGATAGAGCTATAAAGTATTGCACAAAAACGGAACTATTTAGTCATTACTATTAAGCAAATAAACATTTTTTAATAAACATCACTGCCAGAAATTAGATGTTTCTATAGATGTAACTACAAAACAGTAATGTTTAAAATATTTTTCAAATTTTCACGAACAGTTTTTGAAAATACATATGCAACCAGACTATTTTTCAAAAACAGAATCACAATATATAACATAATAATAATATAAACATAAAAATGGCTAAGGAGGTCTGAAATACGAAACTGTAAAGTTGCATATTTTGAATTTCATTCGCTGTTTCTTATACAAATAAGTTTGTCAAAATTGCTACGTTTTGAGACTTCTGTTTTGAAAATTGTTATGATTTAGATAAAAGCATTCACATTGTTTTTGAGTCAATCGCCTTGAAATTGGGAACAGAAATTTAAGAAAGGAATCCCCTGCTTGATTCCTCAAAGAAAAGGAGATATTTAGAATATTTAAAAAATTTCATCATATTGATACAAAATATGTATTCCAATGGATAAATACAGTTAACAGATAACCAATTAGTTGAAAAACTTTCGGTATTAAAATGAATGCAATATTTTGTATATTACATCTAATTCATTTTAATTCAGTATAATTTTTGAAATTATTTATACATACTTAAAGAAGAAATGTATCCAGTTGTTCGCTTAAAATATAATAACTGTAAAACTCCTCAAGAAAGAAATGAATTTATTCAAGCTTATATTTAATAAGGGGATGAAAATTCTATCAAATAAAATCTGTGATTTATTTTTCATCGTTTTTATTAAATACAATAAAAACAGGTAAAATGAAATAAACTAAAATTTTTTATATCCAAATGGAATTAACTTAGAGAATTTAGATAAATTAAATCCTTCTATGACTTGGGTAATTAATTCGACGATATTTCAAAATCATGTCAAGTAAAGACAGCAATTAAAACTAAATATACTTAAGCATCACATGTGCCTAGTTATAAATTAAAATAGGGTTTCTGTAAACTCTTTATGCATTAATCGACATATTCAAATTTATATTTAATTTGGAATTCACTCAATTAAATGAAACACTGATATGTTGCTAGTCCTTTATTAATAATTAATATGGATAAATATAATGAATAAAGCAGAGAAGTATGCTTTCTATTCATATCGAACTTTCATACATTTATTCCTTCTACAGCATGATTAGATTATTGCAAATCATGATATGTAATACACTAATAAAAATGTGCAGTGAAATGCTATAAAATAATACTACAAAACTGATAAATGCATACAACAATCTTAGCAAAATTAATTTAAAGGAAAAGTATGCAGTACCGGATGACTAGAAAATGTTATTTAAAGCTATCTCAAATCCAGTATTATGTATTATTGAAGCAATAATACGCTATTATGCTTTAGTGGGGAAGGTCTGCATAATTTTTCCCAGTTTAAATTGATTTCAATACTTAAAACGTAATATTGTAGTATCTATCACGTTTTAAATTCGACAATTTTCTTGCGAGAAGTAAACCCCATTAATTTTCAATAAGGGGTCATTGGTGCAAATCTTCAGTCTTAAAAGCTTGTAATAAATCTAATCGTCTTCCTAACTAATCTCATGATACATAAAAGTGGCTTTTATGCTGAATTTTTTAACTTAGAGAATCGTTCAGACGAATCAATTTTAAATCTTATAAACCACATTGCATAAGAAACCTTAAAAATTCTTGAACTTAACTTATATACAAAATCTTACTTCGTTTTGTAAAGATTGTATGTCAGAGTCGAGAAAGATAGAGCGTTTCCCTCGAAAGAAGCTTACTTCTACAACATTTTTCCCCTGCCTTTCACGATTTTGGGATAGGATCAAGACTCCTGACCATTGTCGTAATACTTTCAGAAACGGATTTAGTTCCCCCCATTTCTTTGTGCTTCTCCTTCACCTCTTCAAAGTAAAGGAGACTATCCTTACCTCATGTTATACTCCTCCGTATTGTAATACCACCGATGCCGTTTTCTCTCTAGCAGCAAGAATATGGAGTTTAAGTGCCTCTGTGGTAAAATAACTTCTGCATGCGCAGCTTCAAAAGTATAACGACGGAGGAAGAGTTATATTTTGGAATGAAAAACTATCGTTGGAATGGATTTGTAAACCTGTTTCGATTTTTGTTAGATATGACGACTGATTACATAACCTGATGTTATTAGCTTAAAATAACTCTAATATTTTAGATAAGCTATTCACAAACAGTCTTTTGTTGCTTGAATATTTATATGTAGAAGTGAAATCTCGTATTTTTCTAGCTGAAAAATTACTGTTGTGTTTATTGAAATGCTAATATTGCACTCAAACGTATCTGATTTGATAAGCAAACCTTAAAGTTTCTTAAATGACAACAAATGCATAATACATATTTTCAAAAAAAATACTATCTATTAGAAGGACATTTTCATAATGAAATGAAAAATCTGTACAAACTAAAAGGGTGGTTTCCTGATAAGAGAACTAAGTTAAACAATTGGAGAGTACAATTATTAAGTAGTACAATTATTATTGTTAAAAGTAAAACTTGGTAAAATGTTCGTATCAGTACTATTTTATGTTTCGATTGATAACAATGATTTCTCAGATTCCAATTCTATTTAAATAAAGCCTTTCAGAGCTTTAATATTTTGAATTTAGATCGAAAAAGAATATTTATCACAACATTTTATACAAATTATTGGTAGAAGTGACTATTAATTAGTATTTATTATTAAAAAAGGAAATTTTTAGGGTAATAATAATGTAAGAACTATTTCAATTAGCACAGTCTAAAACCTACTTTTGATTTTTAAAAAATGACGAATATAAGACTATTTTTTTTATCTAAAATCTCGACTTAAATCTGTTTGAGAACAATTCAGATAAAGAGGTAAAATGCATCTTTTAGATATGTGATTCGCGAGATCTTAAAATTAATAAAAAAAGAAATTAACAGAAATGTTTTTTAAAAAATAAATAGTTTCCCTTATGTCACAAGTCGAATTTCAAAGGATAATCTTTGACAAAATCTAGGAATTGTTTAATAGAAAAAAAATTATATCTTTTGGTTTTTAAGTATATCGATTATAAATATTATTCTTCGCTGAACAAATGCATTTGTATTGAAAAATTAATAAATGATTCATAGATTAAGTAAAAATTGTAAAGATCAACATAAGATTTTCTGAACGAAACATTTCAGATATTCCTGGCCAATATCATTTATATTCATTAAATGCAAACATTATTCATATGAAATACCACGTTTCAATCAATTCTTTGCACACATCAATACAATTTAAAATGGAAGAATAAATATAAACATTGGAAAATGTTAGATAAAGAAATATAAAGGGTATGTCACATTCGAAATATTTTTTCTTAGAAAATGTCTCCATTAAAAAAGCAAAAAGAAGAAATTGAGTTTTCTGATAAATATACTGAAACCTGTATATTGAAAGTATTATTATTTTAGATAACAAAGGATACAAAGATAATTTTAAATTAATTGAAAGAATAGGAACGAAAAATTTTATAAGCATTTTTGATATTCGCAGTATGTTTATATATATTTTATATATTCGCAGTATATATATTTCTGTATTTTCAGGTTAAGATTTTTGATATCGTTCCTAAATATTTATATGCATGTCATTATTCCTCATTTTAATTTTTCTTAATTATTCTTTACTGTTCTTAACATAATTTTGTTACAGATGGATTTCACAGCGTTAAAAAGATATGAATATAACTTAAAAAAGTTTCTTAAGATATCTGCTTCAGAATCCAAATTATTTTGGAAAAACGACTTTATGTAGTCGCTCTAAATGTTTATATTCACTTAGAAATAATTGGATGGATCAATTTTAATGTTAAAATGCATGCATTAGAAGATCAAAACTCTTAGGTTTTAATGAAATACTAAAACTGTAAAAGGTTTTAGTTCTCTACGAGCAAACTTAGAGAGATTATTTAAATTCAAATTCATTTTATTCCCTTTCGATTTCAATAATAAAATATTTTAGGAATTTTACTTTAAGTAAATTTATTAAATTATAATCAGTCAAATATTTAAACTTTTTATGGGAATATATTGGATCAAACACAGCTCTGAAGTAGATTTTTTTTAATCTAAAGTGATATCTTAATTTTGGTATTTTTAAGGCACTGCATATTTGGGTAAAAATTGTCATCTATTTGTAAAAAAAAGCAAAATTTAGAGAAAACTTTCACTGAAAATCCGCGAATGATTTTTGTAACTACTAAATGATCAGAAAATCATAATTATTTCTTTATAAAATCTTTGATAAAATAATTAAAACGCATTAGAAACTTTAGAATGAAGATTTTATCACCAGAGTTGACATTGCTAGTCATTAGATAAAAAGAGTTCTACCGTGCGATTTAATTTTGTCAGAGACATTTTATTATAAAAACAAGTTAAAAACGGAAGTACTTGTCAAATTTCTTCAGATGTAAAATACGAAACATAAAATTACTATCCTAAGTGCAGAAAATAAGCCCATTATGTCAACTAGAAATAATAATTTAGTTTAAATTTATTAATTGAAGAATTTTAGGGCCAATATACAGTTAGTTTTTGCTGTAAAAATTGAACTATATTCAAGAATTGAATCACAAATATTATTCATAAAAATAGAATGTTATAAACGCTTGAAAAAACAATTTTCTTTAAATATGAAATTTCTAATTTCATTGATACTATTATTGTCTCTACGTATTTATCGTTTCAAAAAATTACGATTATTTCTACGCGTGAAAAGATAAGTGATTATATTAATTATTTTTAGATACACATCAGTATATTGTTGTACTATATTGAATTTTAAATGCCTAGTCCCATTTGTCACTTAAACTTTTTTTTTTTTTTACTTTTGAATAATCTTTGTTTTTAAAAATAATCTTTCAGACATTTCACAGAAAAAATTCTAGCATTCTTTTTCTCATCTTGTTTATTATAAATACAGGAAAACTCTGTATTTATGTCTGAAAATATAATCACAAATTCATTTATTAGTAGTTTATTTTTAAACTTAATTTGAAATAAATTAGGAGCAATAGTAGCGAAACACAACACTTAATATTAATGGATGTATAAAATAACGATTTTATCGATTATTCTCTTGCTCTAAAATGATATTAATGTAAGAATTATTCATTCAGAGTTATGGCAGAAATAATAATAAGATATATCAACATTTTGCGATAGTCAAAAAAGAAAACTAATTCGGAAATTGATTCTGCTTTATACATTAAATTTTTCTAAGCAGATAAAAATTTACCTGTGCAAATGTTATCTATTAATATCAAGAGCATGAATTGCGTAATTATATTGATCAAATTCTTTCAGAACACAGTTGCATACAGCAGTGGAACAGTTAAATTTCGCGAGGTTTAAATTTTTTGAAAACCACCCTTTGTTCTCTTTAAAAACTTTATATTGTTGGCTCAATCAACATAAGCCAGAAAAAAAATGCCACGGGAACACCTAGGGGAATTTTGACTTATGATTACTCTTCTCGAAATATTTAACGGAAGTTTTCTAAAGTTTATTTCATAGAAATATCCAACACATCACAGTTTCAGCAAAATTGTTGTTACTGTATCTGTGTCAACAATAATTAGAAATGGGATAAAAAAATGTTCATTTCTTTGCAGTTGTCATTCTTTTATAATTACAAACGAAAGAAAAAATCATCTCTAAGCGAAATTTGATGAGAGTTTTCGTTGGAACACAAAGTTTTTCAAAAAGTGGTCTAACTCGTGAGATGTAAGATTACATATTAAAGACTTCTTTTGTGACACAGAAAAACGCATTCATTCTAAATTAAATAACGGATGAAAAAACAAGTTTTTTTCTCTCTCTCAGTGTTTTTTCCTTACTTTCTTGCAACGCATTGTGTATTCTAGTATGTTTTTTAAAGTACTCCCTTGAAGGTACTAGTCTATTAATTTTATTTTATACTTAATATGTATTCCCTTGTTAAATTCATCATGACTGCAGAACAAAAGGCAGTTAACGTGAGATGTGTTTTTAAAATCCGTATTTTTGCTAAAAGTAGGTAAATGAGGAATGGCCTAAAAAAAAGAAAATGTTTCAAAGGTTTTGAAACATTTTGAAATAAAAATAGCCGAATTATATTTTGATGAAATATATTTATATTAACTTAGGTCACTCATATACTATCATAGATGCTTAGACTTCATTCCTATATAATTTAAAATACAATTAATTGCAGGATTGTGGGATATATATATATATATATATATATATATATATATATTCCACAATCCTGCAGTTAAATGTATTCTAAAATTTCTAAAATTAACTGTAAATTTTATACATTACATTCGTTTTAATTATTTTGAAAGTGAAATGTAGGTATTCATTTCATAAAGCCAACTTTTGAATAGTTTTTATACATGGAATTAGTAACTACTTGTTCACCTGAAATTTAATAATTTGCTGTAAAAAAGGAATTTAATTATCCAATTATTAAATTTGCAGAAAGCCGTAAAAAACTTCTGGAAATTCGAAACTCCAATGCGACAAACAGCTCCATCCTTGGGGAAACTTGATCACAAAGATTGGAGTTACATCTATTTGGCACCAAATGAACAAGAATCCTTTTACCACATGTAACTCTAACATAGTGCATGTAACTCTAAATTCCCCCCAATTGGAGCTACATCCGTTTTGCAGCAAATCCTTCAGTTATTAACATTCAATTCACTGAAATTTCAGAATTTTTATATATTTTTTGCAGATAAATTAACATAAATTTAAGAACAGTAAAAGTAAATAAAATAAGCATTATTTTGCTTTATATTATTAGCTGCATATTTATGCTTTAGTCAAAATTATTCCTTAAATTTCGACATCTTATGAGTTTGCTTGAAATTTGTAAATTCTTTTTAAGATAAAAGCAAACCGTGATCTGAGGGAGATAATTTCAGTTAACAAAATGATATATAAAAATATAAATTTAATTTCGTTTTGTGGTTTTAGAATTTTTCTTTAGTTAGAAACTTAATTGCAAGCGAAATACAAGTGAATAACCGATATCAAACCCAAATATACTCTTTTAATAAAAGTCAGAAAACAATAAAGAAAATCTATATTTTTCAGTATATTCTGTTGCTTCATTTAAAATTAATTGCTACATCAATCAAAACCATGTTAAGTACTGTCTATTACTTGTGCCCCAAAACTTTAAGCTCGTCTCTATTTTCGGAACTACGATTCGCTTCCCCAGTTGCCTATGCCACTGAAAGTGCATACATCACTTACAAATAAGATGCACAGGTGGGGCATAAAAGCATATGATGAATAATTTAACTGAATTTTTTGCACGGATTATCAAACTTTACCCTACTTGCGTAAGAACATTACCCTCAGAAGGGAAATAAAAGTAACGTAATAATAGGTAATGCCAATGATTGAGCTAAACTGAAACTTTGGAGATGGCTCTCATAGGTAAAATAACACTTTGGTCAAAAGAGAAGGGTAGTTTGTACGAATATATGTATATTTATATACCCAAGTAAAAACTTATTTACGTGAAGAAGATTTCGGGGAATTTTAATCTTTTAAGAAGAGAAGAATGGTAATTGGAAGTTACTAAAAGAAATTTTGGTAAATAATTTAACGCGAATGTTGTATATCAAAACTCAGTTTAATATTAGAAAATATAAAAGTATTCGAATTAGTTCTAGTATTACTGAGCAAGAATTTTTAATTTTTAGGGAGTTGTTTCTTCTTTATTATTTCAATAAAATTAGTGGAGATATCTACTTTCAGTAACTGAAAGATTCTATGCATTTGGTGTTTAATTGAACTATCATGAATAGCTGATGATTTATTGAAGATTCGAAATACTTCTTCAGGTGAAATATTTTACTTGCACGTTACTAAAATAAAAATGTATAGATTTAAAATAATCATATTAGATTAGTTACAAATCACGCAAAGTCTTCGAATATAACAGTTTATTTTACTTCTTTTTATTTCATTGTCTAAAGCTACATTTATTTATTGGAGGATTCATAGCTAAAATATATCTTAAAATTGAGGAAACTAAGGATTTATATCCCTTTCTTTCATTTCTTATGGTGAAAATCACAATTTTAAACTTTATTGCTTAAACTCTTAAAGCAAAAATAAAATTTTATAATGTTGCCTCACATATAATGCATATTTTCATATGATTAATTAACTTTATATATAAGCGCTCATATCAATTAATATGAAGCTAAAACAGAGAAAAAGAATGATAAAGATGCCAATCTTGACCATAAGTTTTAAAATTTAAACAAAAAACATGTCGAAAATCTTATTTTCTTCAAATCGATCGGATAGAATTATTGTTGTTATTTCTTTCTTTTCTTATTTAAATATTTGGTAGAAGCAACTAAGTAATGAAGAACCGCATTAAAATTATATTAGAGTCAGTATGATATAAATAAATTCTTATTACTGGAATCATTACGCTTTTTCTTAAACTAACGAGCTTTTCAAAAATGGGCATAATCATTTTGAAAGTTTATATTCACAAATGAAATGCTTTCCCTTTTTTTGTTATTGTGAAACGGAGTTTAGCTTTATCTTTCTTTTTCTCGAAAAGTAACACTTTCTGTAATGCTCTATTAGTACTTGTTTTTGTTAACTACAAGTCTGAGAATTTAAAAAATAAATTAAATATCAGCAATCTATTGCATTTTCGGCTTACCCAGCAACGAAAAACAAGTTTCAGCTATGCTTCAGGAAACTTCCCCATTAAGTTCCGGATTCCCAATTTTAAGCAGCATGTCAAGTTTGCATTCCGGCACTAGACGACATTCAGCTGCGTAGACAGTTTTACAGATTGATTCTACTCGGAGTACGCAACGTCTTAAAACTAGTTGTTAATTTATTTTAGATATATTTAATAAATTTACTCAATATATTTATGAAGCTTAATACTAGATATAAATTGCTAATACAATATGTCCTTAAAATATTAATTGCAAAGAAAAAATATTTGAATATTTATTTAGAATTGGACTTTTATCTTCTGCATACAATTGTGAAGAAAAGATTTTAAGTTTTGAATTGTGCAATAAGCTTGCATTCTAGCATTAGAAATATTTCAGTTGCATAAATAGTTTTACAGGTAAGTTTTATTTATTCTCTAAATACATTGTAGTTAATTCACTCTCACGAAGATCAAATGTAGAGCAAGTTACTAGAATTCTATCTAGAATTTGAATGGCAGAAACGAATTATTTGTGAAATTGAAAGCGAATATATGAAACGAAAGAGAAAGAGAGAAGAAAGGCTATCTTTCCGCTTTCAAAATACTAGAAGTTTTGTATCATTAGTTACAAAAATCTTAGCTCACATCAAATTGCGTAAATTTAATTTATGGAATTATTTTTTATGAGAATACAATACTATTATTTATTTATTTTTTAATGACATTAATGAATTTTTATTTAAAAACAGTAATGAATTTGACATAAAAATTATTTTTCTTGTAATTTCTCTGCGCAAATTATAATAAAATGTTTTAAACATCTATAAGTAAAATATTTGCTTTTTTTATAAAAAAAATCTCGTATTACTACATCGATACCTAGTGAAACTAAACTTCATATTTTGAAATGGAGATATATTACTGAATATCAAATATGATCAGAATATAAAATATCATAAACATTATTTAGAAAGAACTTAACATTTAAAGTTTAAGGATTAGAAACATATAAACAAGCTTAAAACATTTTGAATTTATCCTAAGGTCCCGAGAAAAAAAAATCCTCTTAAGTAGTTACAAATGATATCTCTAAAATTTATTCCATATCTTTAAAATTTTATTTACCAGAAAGTATTATTGTCAATAGATATTTCTAGAATAGAAGTAGATACAAATAATATTGTTAAAATTTATTCAATCGCATTAAAATTTTATTAACCAAAAAGTATTATTCTCAATAGATATTTCTAGAATAGAAGATAAAAATATTACTCCACTGAAGATAAAATAAATACACAAAGTTTAATTCCATTAAAGTAATTTAATTTCTAGTCTTTATAAATTTTGAAATTAAATCGTATTCAACATGAAAGTTTAAGGGAATTGTTTTATTCGACCATTTAGAGATCGAGCTTAGTGTAAAATTTGGTAGTACGAAAGTGGTACAATTATAAATTTCTCCTAATACTGAGTTAATTAGCTAATGAATAAGGATTAAGTTTCATTTTCATCAATTTCTTATGAATATGAATTAAAGCTTGAACAATCACTTAAAAGGACAGAGGCGGATTTTGCTCAAATCTAAAAATAAATTTGTATGTAAGCATTTTTTAAATCCTGTATTTAATAGTCAAGCATTTGAATTGGAAGTGAAGTTAGGAGATAAGTTTAGTTATTGTTGCAATCGAATAATTATTATTTTCTTTGAAAGAATGCGTAATTATTTTTTTTCGAGATTACGTTTTATAAAATTGTTAATTTAAAAAAAAAATATATGGGATTATTGAAACATGAGATGTCTGGTATTCGAAAAAAAAGTCGGTTTGACATCCTCTTTCAATTATTTAAATAATTAACAACCAATTACATATTTTTGAGTTTAAAATTGTTAAGTTTCATGATTAAAACAATGAAAAATCTTCAAAGATATATTATTTAATTTGAGAATCATTGTAACTGATAAGCATTCTACTTCTTTTATATTTATAAACATTATTTTAATAGTTTAGATGCTTTTAATAAGTGATATTTACATAATGTTTAATGAAATGTTCATATTTCTATATAAGAATGAGAAATATCATCGGAGAGAGCTTACCTACAAAAAATTATCTAATATCACTGATTTAGCGTATTTTTTTAAGTCCAGATTTTTTTAGCATAATATATTTTAAAAAATTCCAATAATATAGCATTTTTTATTCTCTTTCTCTTAATAATGGTGAAACTTAGGGCTGTGCAGTTTTTCAGTATAATAAGTAAATATGTAAACATACATATGTTTTAACTTTTACCAACAGCTATAAAAAATTCAACAAATGACTCTTGTGATATGCATATACGTTTGAAAGTATAACTAATTAAATATCAATAAAACTGTATATTTCAGATTGAATGGAAAAATATGCGTAATTAAGCAGGAATTATTAATTTCTTTTTACTTAAAATATCATGACTAGTTATAATTTTTAATGAAAAATGTTAATTTAAGCAATAATGAAATTTAAGAAACTTCTCATTTAACAAATAAATGTAAACAAGAGTATTTCTTCTAATGTCAATACGTATCGAAACAAAACTTTACTCCGAATGAAAGTAATTTCAAAGCAATGAACAAAACAGCAAGTTCAAAAGAACTAAAGTACCGCAAAGTTCGACTCGATCCACTTGACGCAAATTGATATACGTGGCAAGGGGTCGGAGCGAACTCCAGGAAGGGAGAAAGAATCTCTCTTCCTTTCCCTTCCCAAGCTTATCCAAAACCCTTTTCCAAGCTGAATCCCTCGACCCCGTGCTACGAGTTTCCTTTAGAAAAGAGGAAAACGGGCTTACCTGCGAGTTTCTTGGGTTCAGTCCTGGTTTCGGTCTTACATTGGGGTGGCATGACCATAGCGGAGGTCATCTCTCTTGGGGGCACGGGACGGCCGTACTGCAAGAGCACGTGATCCCAAAGAATCGGTGGGCCCGCCACGTTGAACTGTGTGTGCTTTCACTCCGACATGCGTTGCCTAGGTTACTACGATAGCACCGCCGTTCTGAAAGGCAGAGGACGTCTGAGAATGCCTTCTTGCCGTGCGCCTATCTGATGGGAGTGTGCCGGGCTTCGGGCTTTCTCCTTCTACTGCGGGAGTGCTCAGCCGCTGATTGGACGAGAGCCACAGCCATCGGCCACTCGCAGATACGGCGGCGATGCTTTTTTCGGTGGCGCGCACTTGCGCTGCCGCGCCCAGACACGTGCTTTCGCCGTCATCCCCCCTCCTCAAAGTCAAAGGCCTACCTGGGACCACGTGGAGATGACACTTGCCTTTGCGGTCAGTAGATGAGGAAATAGGGGCCACTTAAAGAAAGCTTTTCAGATGTATGTTTAAAAGCATTTAGGATTCGAAAAATGAACGTGTGGAAATTACAAAATGAAAAAGGAACCGGTAATAATAATGAAATTTCTATTAAAGCTCAGCTTTTTTTATACTGCTTTGAAATTTGTATATTAAATCATATCATTTATGAAATTGAATAATTTTTAATTGCCGCTATTTTTTTAAAAATCTTTTGCATTGAAACGTATTGTTCCAAAGTGAATTTCAAAACATAAGGAATTAAGCCATATCATGGAGGTTGCCTCAGAATGAATATTTTTTAGGGTTATTAGCATTAGAAAGATCATTTTGAATTGAAATTCATTCCGTAATAATTTTTACTTCTTTTCGGCATTTTTTAAGAACTTAATGATATATTGAAATTACAGACTTTTATCATTTGATAAAAATATGTAGAATAAATAAGTTTACTCTTTAATTTGTACTATCAAAAATATAAAAATAATAATTTTGCATAGATAAACGTTTTCTACAATTTTTCCTGTAGGAAAGCTCATGCTTTAATGTCATACATTTTTTTCTTATTTTACATCAGAAATGTCACTTTTATAACAATAGGGTAAATGTTGATGTATGATGTTTTCAGTTCCTAGAAAACTGTATTTTCTAAAAACGGTTGATTCAAATGTAGTAAAACTCAAATATTTTCAGATTAATTTCCTTCAGGGAATAAAGTAATCATGCTAAAATTCTGAATTTCATTTAGTTTTTTTTTTCCAATGGGCTTCGACTATGAAGAGATATCAAAATTTTACTGTCTTAAAAATTGATTCCTACTTTCTAAATAGAACACAATTAAAAAGTTAAGAAAAAAGATTAATCATTTAGAATTATTCAGTCGGTTTTACTCATGGTTGATAGAGATTTTAAGCATAATTGAGAAGTTGTTAAGGCCAAATTTATTTTATTTTGGAAACTGATTATTTTTTTATAAATTAACAGCGAGAAATGAGGTAAAAATTTTCACCAATCTGTCTAGTGCTACTAAGCGTATTTTAATATTTTTTTTTCTGTTTTAATCATTTTAAAACATCGAAATCACATAAAAATTTAAGTAAGCTTCTACATTCCTAAACCTCAGTGTTATTAAATTAGACTTAAGATTACTGCTTAAATAAATAGCATGTATAGTATGCAAACAATGGATATATGGATATTATATAAACAATGGATATAGAATAATATGTTTGCATTGAAACGCAGATTATTTTTTTAAAATATAATACAATATTATATAATATTTTAATTTTATGCTCGCCAGATTCACAATACACCATTTTCATTCATTTCGCAACAAAATTATTTCTAGACTACATTTTAAATTTGAATTTGTTAATGCCTAAGAACTTTTTTATTATAGTAAGAAGTTTGAAAGTAGCTTTATTTATTACTTTTTACATTAATTTTAATTGTTCATAGTTTAATAGTTTGTATTACTTTTAATAATTCACACACATAAAAGTATCCAATAACAAGTTATGTTGGAAAAAATAACAATTTAATTCAGTTTTTTAAATTTAATGATTGATTGCCCGACATAATCTTATGACTTAATATGCAGTTCTTAAAAAGTAATTTTAAACTTTTTTTTTTCTTTTAAGATCAATGATTATAACATATTTAATTAATAATATCCTCACTTTCTATAGGAAACATTCATTTTGCTTGGAGATTTATTATTTTTATTTTTATGTTAATATTCTGTCTAGATGAAATTCTTTGCAAGCTATTTTGTAAAAAATATACCAATTTTAAGCTTATTTCCATTTAAATGAATATTTAAATCTCTTGAGTGTTTTGGAAATATTTTTATTTTATATAATTTTGGAGAATATTACGGTATATATTTATGTCCAATCATTGCGGAAAAAATATCTTCATTGAAACCTTTACATTAATGTCTTTACTAGAGTTTAATTTACAGTACAAAATGTTGCCGTTTCATATTCTTTTGAATCAGACCTACTAAATTCTTTAGATCTAGAGTAATATAAGCGACATTCGGAATGATTGGCGACAAAGAAAGAAGAGAATAAAACCTGCAGCATACAAGTTATTTTTATGGTAGAATATCCAAGCACTAAAATTCTTCTGAAGAAAACAATCTTAAGGATCATCCCTCTTTTCATACTGCTCAAAGTTAACCCCTGGAATGTTACTTAATTACGTCTTGTCTATCAGAAAGGCCCTGCTTTTTTTTCACTGTTTTTGCGAGCCCTCTAATCTCTTTCCAAGAATGTTCTTGGGGTATATCAATGTTCTACCAGCCATTTTCCCTTTTTAGAGGATAAATATACTGAGTAAAAGATTATTTTCTGCATTAGCTGTAGAAAATATTCAGTCGAACATAGTTCAGTTAAAAAATAACTTAAGGTGGCAATGAAATTAAGTTTAAAATTATTAACTAAAATGAAAATGTATTGCTTATAATTTTAAACTTAATTACTTCTCGTCTATCAAAAAGACTGCTTCTTTTTTCCATTAGAAAATATCCAGTTAAACATAGCTCAGTAAATAATTAACTGAAGACGTAATTAAATCAAGTTTAAAGTTATTAATTGAACTGAAAATGCTCATATAATAATTTTTAATTAATTACGCCTTGTCTTTCAGAAAGATTGTGCTTCTTTCTTTTTTTTTTCGCTGTTTTTGCAAGCTCTCTAATTTTTCTCCACGAATGTTCTTGAGGTATATCAATGTTCTATTACCCATTTTCCTTTTTTATAGGATAAATATTCTGAGCCAAAGATTATTTACAGCATTGACAGTGGAAATTATCCAGTTGAACATAGTTCAGTTAATAATTAATTTAATAAATCACAATTTCGTGATTTAAATTCAAATAAAATTCTGATTAGTTTCAAAATTTTTTTTACTTATATTGAATGATATTTATCGAATGTTTCGTCAAGTTTTGGTATCTTTTGATATTTTAACTATAGTTTTATTGATGATATATTTTGGTATTTTGATGATCAGTTAATGTAAAATACATTCCCATTGGAATATATCTTATAGTAGAGAGGCCCAATATTAAAAAGATGAATGTTTTTAATATATTCATAAAAGTTATGAAAAGACCACAACAAAAATCGTTCCTTATATTCACAATTATTTCTAACAAGCAATTTTATAATTTCATTCATGAATATTATTTTGTTTTATTTTTTAGGTAATGATAATCTTTAGGAATGTTTTTAAATTCCTTTTAAAAGTGATTCAGGTTTCTTTAATGCAATTAATTTCCTTATTGGTTTAAATTCTAAAATTAGAGGTGAAAAACAACCATACTGAAATAATGTGATGGATGTTGCTTAAAAATTATCGCTGAAATTTGTTCAAAATTTGTTCAGCTTTGTCTTTATTTATTACAATTTATTATTTACTTATTTTTTCAGATATCTTGAAAAAATATATCTTGAAAAAATTATAAATACTTTAAAATTTTCTGAGTGCCTTTTTACTTGCGAATGTACGCTTAAATTTGCATATTAAAAATATTTTTTTTCTTGATTCTAACTCTATTCTTATGAAAAATGACAAAAATCGAAAGTATTTTTTAATTTTAGGCATTATTCTGATTGTTTAATAAATATAAGTGCTTCACTTTTAATATGTTTAAGAAAATTCGGGTAATCCGATATTTTGTAATTTAAATAACTCTACTAGTCTCAACAATAAGAATGACTTTATTGTGCATGGACTAACACTTTAAACATTTGCAATTAAGACTTTTAATGTCCCAGTTAAGAATATAAGGTTGTTCTTAATTAGAACATAATGGCCTACTGTTTTCCATCTAAAATGCAATACTACTACTGCAATTCAAAACAGAATAAGTATGGAAGCAAAACTAACCAGGAATTGTGGGATGTATTTAACCTAAGGCTATTCTAATAAAGTTTATCTAGAAAAATCTGGCCTGCACTTTGTATAAGACCACACTAATGGAAACATAATGTCGCTTTAGCTGTCTGAGATGTCGTCGGCGGTACGAACATTAAAGTTTAACCCGCGATTCATTTTTGACGCTGCACTTATAGTTTGGCTTGATTCCAGCGTCTGTATTACTGTATTAGTAATTTTTGTTCGACCTGTTGCCTGCTATTATAATAAATTAAAGAAAAGTGACTTGTTAGAAACAAAAAAATTATCCAGAATTAATATAATCTAAATAAAACATAAATATTTGTTTAGAAATGTACAGAAAGCTCTTTTTGATTTGAAGTGCATGAATTATACTCGTACCTCACTGACATGATTTTTTCAAGGACTTTTAACATTAAAATCATTTTTAAATTGAAATAAAAAGAAATTGAGGAGTAAATTAAAATGTAAAACATATCTAACCAGCAAAAGCAATGACATAAACAAGATATCACAGATTTTAAGATTTTCTTTTAGAATTGTGTTATTCGTTATTTTATATGAAATTTTTCCTCCTAGTTTCTATGAATGTGGAACTAACATATCTTGGTTCTTTGTAAACCTTCTAGATTTATGTCTTTCAGTGAATATTTTCTTATATCTTAAGTTTATTTAGTGTTAATACGAATCTTGGTATTGCATTTATCTTTGTCCTCCCAGCTCGGTATAACACAGTTTATCTTATGCTTCTGAAAATATTCTTAAAACCTTAAAATACTCTTAATATAATAAGGGATTTAGCTTTATTTAGCTTATGGTCTACAAAATGTATTTATGCTTTCAAAGCAGTTTCTAAATAAAAAAATATAGGTTAGCTTTTAATAAAAATTTTATAATATTGAAAATTAAAGTCATATTGTTTATATATGTGATTTCCATCTAGCATTTTAGCACTTATAATTAAAAGATCCTCTAATTAAGATCATGAATTTAAAAATCATTTACCTGTTTCCTCCTAGCACTACTTTATTAGTTACTCCACAGTTTCCAGCACAATTTTCTTAATGTTTTAAAATTTTAATTTCTTTTTGTATTGACGGAAATTTCACGATTTTTTGGTATTATTTCAGAGTATCTAAGCGACAATTTTATGATCCGCCGAAATTACAGGTTGAATTTAAACTTAATCAATTAATTTTAAAATTTCTGAACAGTAATGCAAATTTAAGAATTGATTTTATTTTTTAATAAATGTTATTAAAGTTTTACAACCCCCCCCCCCTGAAAAACGTTTTAATTTGTATTTTCGGCAATATCAGTTGTAAAATCCTCTGTATACAAATACAGATTCATGTAAAATTATTTTAGCTATGGTGCAACATCGGCAGAAATTATTTGTATTATTGTGTCTATCATATATAACTTTAAATTTCCAAATTTTTTGATACTCAGTATCACAAACTAAAAATATGCATAAATGTTGTCTCTTTCAGACGGAAAATAGAAAAGCACCTTCTTTTTTTATAGAAACGCATTTTTACGCTTGTAATTTAAACTAGATTAATTTTTATAATCATAATTTTAATTTGTAATGTATTATCACAAATATTAAGGAAAAGTAAAACAGAACTTCAATCAAATTCAATACTAGGTTTCGCACTGAGAACAGAATAAAATTTTAAATCAGTTATAGATTGAATGACTATTATGATCTGTAAATAATTAAATAGTGAATTGTGATCTAAATATATAAGAATAAAAAATCTGGAAATTCGTCCATTTTTAAGCGAATTAAAAATCGATTACAAAATTGCAACTTTATAAACGTGACACAAGTTAAGTAATATAGAAATGTTTAAAATTACTAAAGAATTTCTTTTAAAATAAAACAACATGTTTCTGGTAGAATTGACTTTTATGCCTGTTACAGAAAATTTAAAATAACACCATTTAATTATTTTTTAATATAAAAAGTTTGAAAAAAAAGTTTTTATAATTTTTTAATACCAGAATTTTATTGAAGACAATTTTTGAAAACATTAAGAAGTAAATTGAAATTGTATTTAATTAAAATATTCTAAAATTAATTACCAATTATTAGATGATTTCGCAATCCTTTTCTAAAGTCTTACTTCCTTCTTTAGAAACTCTTCAAATTTAAAATTTTGCTTAAAATAAAGACAATTATAAATGTATTTAAAAGATTAAATCACAAATTTGAACCATTCACGAATTACCATTATTAGTTCCCTTTTTTGTATAAAAACCATGATCCACCGAAATTTTAACTGTCACCTTTCTATTGCGTACGAATCTTGAATTAATGATTCAGAAGTCGCATTTTGCGAACGAGAGTGCCTGCTTAATGATTATAGTTGCAAAGCTGATGCCATTATTCTTACTAATTTCGTATTAATAAATGACAACCTCTATCTTCGCAGAATCAGGCACCGACAATAAATGATAGGAAAAGCCGTGCATGATTGATTCATCTGTGATGTACTAGAAGTAAAAAAATGAAGTGAAAAACCAGAAAATAGTTTCCTTCCTGAAAACTCATCAAAAGAGCGACCTCTTTTTCATACTTAGTAATTATTTCAAAAATGACTCTCCAAGTTTTGAATTTTTGAGCAAAAACGTGGCACCGGAATCTTCAGTATATCCGGAATCAAGGAACGCTCTCTTAAGCTTAGGATTTTGCGAGAATACGTAATACCTTATTAAAACTTCATGAGTTTCATTATCTTTTTTCCACATTTCAGCATAAAACAGCTGCTGAAACAATAATATTTCCGTAAAGCATCCAAAGTTGATGTGTGCTTTGGAGATGAGCAGCATTATGTATATAAATAGAGGATTTAGAATTTAAAAGGAGCAAAAAAAAAAAAGAAAAGAGAGGACTCACACTCACTTAAAAATGCAAACTACAGCAATAGTGCTTTAGTATTCTTTTAGAGAAAATCCCACCCGCCTAGTTCTCAAAGAAAATTCTTTTAAAGCAACATTGCGTTCCCTCATTTCATGTAGCAACTGCAAATCTCTCAGGAAGGAAAAAGTTGATGGAATGGAAAAAACGGCACTTGTTGAAGGGGTCTCATCCGGCTAAGTTTGCGTGTTTTGCAAAGGAGTTGACCAAATAAAACACTAACAAATTAAAACAGAAATATCATGGCATGATCTTTACTCTTTAAGCATTAACTACGAGTTTAAAAAGTGTCAGAAATTATGTTGGCTTATGAAAAAGAAGCCTCCGTAAGTTTCCATAAGTTACGCATTAATAAATTTAGCAAGTTGAATTAAGGCAATTAAAAGTTTTTTCAAAAAGGCTTAAAGAAATTCTTATAAAATAATTTAAGTAGATAAAAGTATAAATATTCAAAAGCATAAGTACCTAGAGCTTTCTAGTTATATTTCTTGAAAGAAGATTTAAGAATTTTATTTCAGATCTACCTTTTCTGTTTATCATAACATTTTTGGTTTTATATTCTTTCATTTTCCTACTTTCTAAACTTTATCTTTGAGGATATATTCATATTCCAAAAAGTATTCTTTGAAAAATGTTTTTGTCTTATATTTCAAATAGACATTGAGTAAACAATCAATTTTATTATTTATTACAGAAGAAACACAAATTATCATTGCATTTTTGATAAATAATTTGAAATGGAAATTACGATTTTACTTGCTTTTTGTTTCAATTAGCCAGGTTAATATCATTCTTATATTGAAGAAGTGTCTACTCTTGAAATGTAACCACTCTCCTTTCAATCTAGTTTTGTAGGGATAACAAATAAAAATTATTTCTGAATTTAAAATGAAATGTCTTGAAGTAAAAAACATTAGTTTTCATTTTCCTTGCGATTTCTTTCTTTCCACCTTTTCATTTCCTTTCATTTGAAATTTTTCCAAAAGGGAATTTTCAAAAAGCTCTTGAAACAAGATGCCAGTTCGACTAAAATCATCTTATAGGGTTTCTTTATATACATTATGAGTCCTTTGTAAACAATTTTGCTTAACGTTTTTACTTAGTTTTCAAAGAAACCTGACATCTAAGCTTACTTTTATGAGATGTATCTTGGCATTACATTTGAAGCAAATTCCGAAACATTATATATATATATATATATAGTATGTGAAATTTTAACAGGGGTGAACAGAAATCTTTTGAATAAATTAGCACTGAAATCTTATCAATAAAATCTAACAAATCTCCATCTAAATTACCTTTATATAAAATGAATAACAATTTTGTACCAAGCATTCGTTACCTTTTGTTTTTTAAATCCCCTTACAAAGCACAGAATATGAGTGAAAAAAATTTAAATGCAAATTTAAGACCTCATTAATTATAATTTTTGATTTAGAAATTTCAAATATTAATCATTAGTGAATCTCAAGATCATATTAGGGCCCCCTATTTTTCAGGTACTATTGAAATTGCTCTTTCTTATTTGCGATATAATTATGTAATTTTTATAAGCAATCATGCATTGATTGTGTACTACTGTTAATTGGTTCAAACGCCGGTAATCAGACAATGAAATTAATATTTTTTAAGAATATATTTTTAATGAAAAGTGCAGCAATCATTTAATAAAGTTGAAATTGTTTCAAAAATATTTTCAATTTTTAAACAATGCATGCCAAAAATTTTCATATTAGATTTCACAATAACCCCCCCCCCATATCAAAAATTCCTCACAATCAGATTCCTAAAAATAATATAGAAAAATAATTTAGATTCTTCCCTGAGAATTTTTGGGAACTTGAATTCAAGGTTATTTTGGATATTGAAGGTTTAAAATAAAACTTTTAAAACAATGCATGCAATGTATCACATGATGTTTATATGTATCATATCAGCCCATTCATCATAAAGTCACGTTTTGTAGAGAAATTGCACATCAATTCTGCTTTATTTTAGAGTGCGATATTATTAATGCAAGTGACCCGTTTTAGAGTGCCAAGATTCTGTGCACTATTACTTGAAGCAATTGCTTTTTTTTATTGTGTGCAATATTTTTGAATTTGCACTACAAATTGGAAGTGGGTTATGATAAACGATGCTGCTTAAAAAGCGACGACATGTCACTACAATCTTGTTTGACTCGCAAAAAAGAAAGCAACTGTTATCTGTTTTTTATTATATACATATTTTTCCGAATTGGAAGTTTTGTTTCGGAAAAATATAAAAAAAGGATTGTTCTTGAATTCGAGGGAGGAGAAGAAAATTGTTCAATTTATTCTGCTATGTGCAAAATCAAAGAAATAAGGAAAATGCCCTGTTTCTGTTGTGAAAAAGGAACAAGAATAAGAGATGCACAAAATGCAAGGGTGATATTCTGTTAAGAGATTGCTTACTGAAAAAAGAAAATGTATTGCGAACACGGTCTTCTTTTAGTAGCATGAATCTTATTTTTAACTATATTTCCGTTATTTAACAATAAGAATTTTTTTTTAAGTGATGCGTTGTTTTTAAAGAAACAAAAATATGCGTTTCTATCAAAAATTTCTTTCGTGGCAGTAAAACATAGTAAAAATAGAAATTATGAATTTTTACTTATTCATTTCTATTGATTTAAATATGATTTAGGTTATGGATCAAAATTTAAAATGACATATATTTGATATTTTTTTCAATGATTGAAGACGAGCAGCATTTTGTTTAAAGCTTTTTACTAGCTCTTAAATTTGATTTGTTATCAGTAACGCTACGTTTGACAGAATGTAATAAGTGTTTTGAAAAATCATGGTGCAAATTAAATAAATATTTATATAGAATTGAAAATATGGAATATGATAAGACAGACATCTTAATAGTTACTGCTCTAATTATGTTCTTTGGTGTTTTACTGTTATACTTAGATTCCAAAAGTTTTTATGTAAGTAATTTATTTTATATAAAACTTGATAGGGATTCAAAAAGTGCCTTTTTTATAGTTAGAATGAATTTTTAAGTTCAGGTCCTAGTTCCAATTTTTAAAGATGAATGCTTTTTTCCCGAAGTTTTTTTTCTTCTGAAATTCAAAAAACAATATTCACTGAAAAATAAATAACGAGTTTGGTTACGCAAATTATAATTGGGGTGGAAATTTTTGTAGTTTTTATTCCATCAACATTTGGAAATTTTTATGATGTAATATGATTCCCTTTAATAAATGATGTTCTTAAAAGTGTTCAGAGAAAAATTCTTGACGCCGTCTTATGAAATTTGTACCTTTTACCATGAAAGATTAACTGAAAATCTATTCTCACGTTCTATAAGAATACATATCAATGTGATTTTTTTGTGCTAAAAGCCTTATGCTGTGAAAGCTATTCTGATGTAAACATATCATCGGACTTCCAAATGCTTGAATTTCAAAATTAAAAAATTCGGATAATGTTATAATTCTAAACGTTTCAACTCAATCAATATTTTATTAAATTCCATTGATTTATCCAAAATATTCAGGCGATTCTGTTTAATGTTTTTTTTTCTTCTGAAAGTTGAGCATGCGTAAAAGAACTGAAAATGAAATCTGATTCCATTTCTGGACATTGACGAAAATATAGTAATACGTATGCGGATACAAAATAAAAACGACAAGTGTAATCTATCTTTAAAGGTGCAAATAAATCTGGACAATGTTATTAGACTGGTTTTATTTCTTATAATATATGCCTTAGATTCTCTATAGTTCTACTCAATTTAAATTTATTTATCTAGAAAAAAAATGTTAAACGCTTCAGAAGAGATTAAATAATTTTATTTATAATGAATATAAACAGAGTATTAAAAAATAGCCTTAATCAAGTAATTTCAGTAATTGTTACTACTTTTTGAAAATCTATATTAAATTTTTAAGCTTGATGAGAGCTTAAATGCACTTTTCTTCTGAGAAACATTAATAAAGATTTTAAAATATAATATTCATGCATATACTATACAAAAATAAATTAATTATAAAATTAAAGACTTCGTTATCCAAAACACTTAATACTGTACAGGATATCACTTGTATCTTAATATTTTTTAGAGTATTTTCAATATGTTTAATTATAAACTTATGTTTTAGTATACATCTTCTCTACCTTTAATATGCATGCTTAAATATGTATCTTTTCTACTTTTAATAAGTATATTTGTTTTCTAACTTTTTAATATAAAAAATATCATTACAAATTATAGAACAAATATTGGTACATTACAATTATTAATTAGCTATAAATAAAAAAACAAGAAAAAATAAACATTTCCCCTTTTATTCCGAATTAATAAATTAGTATCCTGATCCAAGCACAGAGAAAGTTTGTTAATTTTTAATACATCATTAACTAATGAGAAAAGGTCTGCACTGTTTAATGTTCAAGCAGCATGGTTTCAGATGTACTTTTTAATTAAATGAAGACGGATGAGGTCATTAAAATTCACAAAATTACTACTCATACTGAAAAAATAGCATTTTACGCTGCATTTCTTATCTTTCGATAATGCAGAACAAACGGATTGAATTTAACTAAAACTATTGTAAGATATGGGATAAATTTAGATGAATATTTTTTAATGTAAAAAGTAACATTTAAAATTGTGTACTGTCAAGATTATATCTAAATATCCAACTGTTGAAGAAAGAGGAAAAATAATAATTTGTTGAAATATTCTTATTATAAATTTAAAAAAAAGAGGGACGTGAAATAATAATTATTCTTTTTCAATTGTCTTTAATAAATGAAAGGCATCATATCAAACTTTCTTTATCACTATGTGTATCACACTAAACATTGAGACAAATTTTCTTAAAGTTTAATCTTTGAATCTTTATACTGTACTTATGAAACCCTTAAAATAAATGAAGCGAATAATATTGAATGCAAAACGCCTTTAAAAGGCTAAAAGATTAAAACAAACACCATTGTAAAACAATTGCCCCTTCCATATGCATTAAAGTTTTGAATGTTGCAATACGTTTATTTGAAAATGAATCTCTTTTTATTTTTTTTTCCAAGGCTCATAAAATTTTTTCTTAGAACTTAAATGTGTAAATTCTTAATTATTTTGAGTAACGTTTATTATTTATATTCTAGGAAAAATTTGAAAATTGGCCTTTTTTGTTTAAAATAAAGTTACTGAAGATTACTTCATTTAGTGTAAAATGTGTCCTTCCAAATGAACGGTTGCTTAACGGGAATAGACTCCATAAAAATAAATGCGATAATAACCTTCTCTCTAAATCTTTCTTTTAGAAGTGCTCTTTATACTTTGTACAACCTTTAACTCAAAAGCTTTGAGTCACGCAAGTTTTAAATTAATTTCTTTGCCTTATGAAACTATTTTCACTTATGTTCATCATTTCACACATGTAGAGAGGTTAACACGCATAAAATTAATTAAAGCAACAAAAGTGCGATTATAAAACAAACTCAAATTTATTAATGTATAAGAAATTTTTAGACTCATTTTAAATAATGTATAAATATATATAACTTTTAATTTGATTTATATTTTTGTATTATTAATATTTTATGTTACCATTTTGCCATAAAATCCTAAGATATAATAAAGAAATATAAAGTTTCTTGAAATGAGCAAAAAATATTAAATGTGTAAATATTTTTTGGGAAGCAAAAATACGAAAACATGGTTTTTGAAATAAGTCGATTACCTTTTAAACATTAAGAAGTTTCGCAAAATGCATACGAAGATTGCATAATGCTTTGAAAATGCGTTTATTCTAATAAATTGATTAGGTTTCTATCCTGTAATTATGAGACGAAGGAAGTTAACATTAATATATTAGTAGTTAATTTTTAAAAAAGAAATGACTCTTCAAAATTTCTATTTCTTGATTTTTGAATAGCTCTGTAATATATATATATATATATGTATCTGTCTGTATATATATATATATGTGTGTGTGTGTGTTATATATTTATATATAATTATATATATATATATATATATATATATAATGATTTCGCTTTTCTATAATACTTTGAACATTAAGCATTTGTACAATTGTAAATTATATTATATATTTATTAGGCAAATTTAATTTTATGAGAGCTTATCATAAAATAGCTTGTATTAAGAATATATCGAAGCTCAAAAATTTACATGCCTAAGCTATTCTTATTTTGATATCAGTTGTATCAAAATTTATAATTTTTCTGAATAATTGATCTCATTTATCATCTAATTAACTGTAGAATATCTCTGAAGTCAAGTGGATTTTAAAATAAACATGAATATTTCATGTTACAAATCGGTGCAAAATAATAAGCTAATGTTATGTTATTTAGATAACCTAATTTTGAAAGATGAAGACATCAATCTTTTAAAAAAATATCTACTTTTCAAAAATAATGCAGTTAAAAATTTTAGATCTATTTAAGTATCAAAAATGTAGTATTTTTAGGGTTCAAACAAATATGAATATATATAGGAAGATATTATTTGGCGAAGCTAATTCAAAAGAGAAATATATCAAATAAAGAAGAACTACTTTTCATAAAGAAATTATATTGGCAAATGCAGTTAAACATTTTAACTGTATTTAAGTGCAGAAATATGTGGTATTTAGAAGGTTTAAACAAACATGAATTTATATAAGAAAGATATGCCATTATTTCACAGAAACGATGAGCAGCTAATTATATTTCGTGTTACCAAAACTGAAGAAAAAATGCTGAAAAACCGTGAACAAACCGAACAAAAAAGACATATGTGTGATTTCTAGATAATATATATTTCTCTTAAAAATAAAGGGAATTCCAGTAATTAAACGCCCCGAATAACACCATTGTCTCAGAAAATGAAAAAGAGTATTTGTGCAAATTGTAAAAGCAGTTTTCACTTTACTCTCTTTTTTTTCTTTTTTCAAGCTTGAATACTTTTTCTCCAATTTTTTATGTTATTCTTGGTGGAGGAATATGGTTTTGCAACTAAAGTTTCAGACAAATTGCTGAGTGCCACTTTTTTCTACACAACAAAGAATGAAAAAAAAAAAGCTACTAAACTCCACAGTAATTTTTCTGTTCTTAATTTGCTTTTTTTGCCTTCATTCTCTACTTATTTAATGTTCCCTAGCTTATTAAATTCTACTCCCCCTTTCCTGGTAGGGGAAAAATTTGAGTAAAGAAATAACTTTGTGTTTTATTCTTTTGGATCGAACCATTTATTCCACAATACACTGAAAGTATTAAGAATCAAGAATTTTGGGAAGTTTGCGTCCAAAAATGAATTTGAAACTAAATTTAAATTAAATTATTTTCTATTTTAGATGTTTAAGTTAGAATTTTGAACCGTATGAAATTTATTTATTGATGAAACATTCTATTTTATATGTACTACTATTTTAATTTGGTTTATAAGTTATTTGTAGATAGAATTAAAAGCAGAAATATTTTTTATGAATAATATTCTGAGATTTGACTAAAGTTCGTAATGATTGGGCTAAAATGTTACATGAGTATTAATATTTATGTTCTTCCGTATTTAAGAACAATCTATCAAAAACATTGCAACGTTATCTAACAAAGAAAATTTGTAGCTGATTTATTATTTTGTAATTAAAATTACTTGATTAATTGTTTCTATTTTCTTCTATGCAAAGCAAAAAAAATTATTTCAAAAAAAAATTACTACTGACACTTTTATGTCTTTGTACATTTTATATATCCTCACAGCTTGAAATTTCTCTGTCCAGTTTGGGATTTTATGTTTCTTTTTGACTGTCTGTATATGAAAGTAATAAATCAACTGTGGAGAATTTAATACAAATGGAGTCTAGCATAATACCAAGAAAGTTTGTGTTTGTGATATTTTCATTGATACCTAAAACACTTACAATAACAAATAAATTATAAATGTTATCCGTATTGAATCAGAACTTAATTTCTCTAATTTGTAAAATGATGATAGTTAAAAGGTTTATAAAAGGAAGATATATTTAAATAGTAATGATTTATAATTAGTTAACTACGTGCTGATTTCTGTTTTTCCAATTATTAGAGAAAAACAAAGGTTGATGGCAAAATATTCTACTGAGATCTTTTTCCAACTTACAAGATGATTCAGTCTAGTATCTTTTGAATTTAAGAGAAGTATAAGTTTGGTGAACAGCTGATATCACGCTAATATAATGTAAGATGCGAAATGAATGCAAGGAGTTCTAGAATGTATAAATTCAGTATTTGTAATTTTTTAACTGTATAACTGTTGATTTTAAATAAATTAAGTTTCTGTTCATAGCATCTACTTTTTGTTATTTAGTATTATTTTTCAATCAAATCCTTTATTTAATTCAAAAATTTAGAATTGGCAAAAGGAGGGAATAAAATTTAGTAATAATTTTCTATATGAATTACTCCTAAAAAATCTTTTGCTTTCAATACATTTGAATTCACTTGGTTATTAAATTCACTTAACATGCATCCAGGGAAAACATCAAGTTAGGAATTTTGAGCTTTATCATTTTGAATCAGCTGAATAAAATTCAAATGAAAGAAATGCTTATTGTTTATGTGATATTTATGTTTTCCAAAAAGTGTTTTACTTTGTACTTAATTTTGGAACTGAAATATAATGTCGAGGAATTACCTAATTTGACTTAATAGTAATATCAGAACATGAAATTCATGTAAATGTGTTCCACAAAAAAGAATAGTTAAATGATTAAGCAACACATATATTATACTATTATTTTTCAAAACCATTTTAGTTCAGGAATATCTTAGGAAAAGTGGAAAAATACACACCCCATCTTCACCATTAATTTTCAAAATGTAAATTAATTTTCAATGCTAATCAAAACTATAAATCTAAATAATTAAAGTATACTCATTATACGAAGGTATTCTTAAATTATATATCTTATGATGAGTTTTATCTTATCAAAGCATCTTATCTTTTCATCCAGAATACTGTTATATACATCCTTGACTTACAGACTTTAAATCAATACAATAATGGTTTCAAATATACGTGAACAAAAATATTTTAAGCCAATGTCAATGTATCAAAATATTCTTTGTAGAAAGTGACACACGATACAAGCTTCCAGCTTTAAATATGGATAGAGTTTCAAATTAGAGAGTCATTATGCATATGCAAGAAGCAATAGAAGAGTTTGCTCAGGTATTTTGAACACAGAACTAAAAGTAGCTGTCAGTAGTGATTTTTAGACTAGTAAAGTTTAATACGAACAGGCGTCAAGTTTGTGTCTTCAAAGGACTAATGAAGCACTTGGATCAGGTTGCTTAATCATTTACGTTGTCAACAAGTACGTACTTTACATCAGAGACACCTTTCAGTTTTATTCAACAAATTCTGGTAATATAATAAGATTTTAACGTACAAGCAAAAGAAAAGTGAATGTACAAGTGAAAAGGTCTTAAATATTTGCATTTTCTGGATTTAAATGTTTTCGGATAAAGATATATCCTTTGTCATATTTAATTTAAAGATGGAAAAAATTATTCCATTATGAATGATGAATTAAATTTGGATTAAACACCAATATGAACATTTGAAAGAAGCATACTCTTTGTTCTTAAAATATCAATAAAATTCTGGTGGATGAAAAGATAAATTAATAACTAAAGAAAAGCTAAAAACCTAGCCTACTTTCTCGTGTTTGTTGTTAGTAAATTAGTATGTGACACAGAGACGTGAAGTGAAATGTATTTACATGTATTCATATTACTTTTAATGGAGTACAAAGAGTTCTTTTTGGGTGTGCATCGCAGTTTTAAATCTTAGTCAGAAGGCGAAAAGGACACCTGAAAAACATTTTTACCCTTATTTATTATACCAGAGGGGTGATACTAGGTCTACAACAAAAATAATGCATATCATCCCGCATACAAGACGAATTTTTTGCCAAGGGATAATATCGATGAAAAGGAATTATTAATGAGCCTTTGTATACCTTTCTAAAAATATGAATTTAAAGGCACAAAAGATGTCATTATAACTTCTCCTTTTTTGAGCACTGGTTTGAATTCCAAATTTGTTTCCACGTTTTAAAGCTATTTATATATAAAAAGATGAAGCTAAAAAATTGCATTTTTTGGAAGATCTGATAAATTTCAAGAAATTCCAAAGGCAACCAAAAAAGTTTAAGAAAATGAATAGATACAAAGCATTCTAATGTATCAAGGAAATTATTTCTGAAAAGAATTCTTATGGGACACAATTTAGTACAAAACGGCTCTAGGAACTCATGTTTTTTTATAAAAATTATTCGATACAAGTTTATTTCGAAACTCGTTGAAATTTCTTCTAAAATTAGCATTTCGTTTCAATATTTTATAGCACATCTAAAAAATTACGTTTTCCAAATATAATTTGTATTTTTAGCACAAATAGCCTAGAAGGATTGTTGATACCTTAAAAGAAAATTTATGCAGAAATAGAAAATTTTCCCTTAAGACATTGATCTTTATTCTTTACCTCCGAATTCTAAAAATCTGCATCAAACTTTATTAAAATTTCTGAAGTTCTTCTGATGAGATAAAATTTAGTTCTATATTGAGAGTAATCATATTTTTCAAAAGAGAATCTAATATAAAAAATAATTATAAACACGAATTATTTCGTTAAAAGCTCTGCTAATATATCCATTAATTACCTTTCTTAATGTGTTCAGTTCAGGTTTTGATGCATGATTAATGAAGTCGAGGAACGTAATTGTCTGGAAAATGCATCGGCACAAAAATTAATTAAAGTATTTTGAAAGTCTTCACTGCTTTCTAAACACAGATTTAGAGCACCAAACCTTCTGTTTAATAAACAAAAACTGGTATTGTTAATGAAATGGAATTTTCCAAGGTATATTCTTTAAATTTCTGTGAAAGCTTTTGGAAATGGCTAATTTTTACTCATAACATTTACATAAAAATTAACATTAATGTCTTTAAAAGTGCAATCAAATGCCTTATAGGAAGTTATAACATCATCACTCAATTGTTTGATATATATAAAGTATTAGAAACTACGCATATTTCATTGTATCTACCTTAAAAATTTTGAAAATTATTTTAGGTACTATTATGTATGCAATATGTCAAATTTCAGTCGTATATGACAAGAAACGCTTTCCTAGTAAAATCTAAAGATTGCAATATTTATTTAGCAATTAAAAGTTTCTTAACACTGGTTAAGTTATTCAGTCATGTATATCCAAGGACCTGTATTGCAGAGCTAAATTTAAGTATTAGAATGTAAGAAAATATTTATATACATTGCTTTCATGCGCAGATAGTCAAATATATGATGAGAATTTTTTAGAAACATGTATGAGGAGAATTTAATTATTTTATTTAGCATTTAAAAACTGTCTTGAGACTTGT